>UXGD01002362.1:0-26597 GCA_900474315.1 Torymus auratus | reverse complement strand
GGATAAAATACCTCCCCCCAAGGGGAGATCGGGCATATCCAGTCATCATATAGCGGGAGACAAAGAACATTTCCTCCCGCTGTAGCGGGAGATCTCACCAAACGCTCTAAAAGTTTTCGATTCACTTTTCTACGCAGAAAAGGGGCCTTTTTCATGCATGTGTTGAAAAAAGGTTTTTTTTTTCAAGACTTTTTTCAAAATAAAGCTAAAAATTCCCAGAACTTTAGTTTTTTTGAGCGTTAGGATCTAATATTGCAGCTTTCTTCATATTTCTATATCCAAAAATCTATCCCAAAGTTTCAGCCGAATCCATGATCCGGACCCCTGACCCTCTCCTAGGAAGTAAGAAAAACTTTCTGCATCTTGTTGTTACTAAAAAACCAAGTTACACCTTTTTTTACCTACTTCAGTAAATAAAATCATACCAGCAAAGAGATTATATTTAACGCGCTAAAATATTAAACGGTGATAGCTAAGAAATGATGATTTCCGCGCGATTCCCACTGGAGTAGTGCATAAATAGAGCATCGCGACGTTTATGCTCAATCAACCGGTTTGCATCTCCGTGCGGACGAGATCAAGGACACCGAGAGTGCGAGCCGACAGGGACTAACTCGGCTCCGTCACGCCGCTTTGACTTTAGCACTGGCACGTTAATTTACACGTTACCGATATAAATCTATTAATTTAGCGCGTTCGACTCTACGCGCGCCCGAGTTTTTCCCATAAATTACGAGCCGCTCAGGAATTATCTCTCTCTTGTGAGCGCGCGTAATTTTATTTCAATTACTGTTAATTCGCAATTTACACAATCTCTCTCCTCTCTCTTCCTCTTCGCCCCGGTTGACGATGATAATTCCTGTGCAGAACCCGTCTCTCTGAAATCCTTTTGCCGTGAGGGGAAAACTCGATTAAACATTACATATATACCGGTATACGCGCGCGCGCGCAAGCACTGTACGTATAATAATTTAATAGCGCTTTATCAGAGCGCAATTTTTGCCTCCCTCTTTCCGGGAGCGATTAAAATTTTTCGTGCGCTCGAATCGGCCGGCGCGACGCGATATCGACGATATAAATCAAGTTTCCATAATTCGCCCTACTATCTCCCGTCCTATAATAAAAACCGCAAAAAACTGGGCGATATGAATTTCGAGGATATGTCTCCGCAGCGAGTTAAAATTCAAACGAAACAGAACGCGAACGAGCGAGACCAAGAACCATCCCCCCCATTGCGTATTATGATTTTATCTTATTACGATTTCACGATGATTCGTGTGGTGCTGCAGAATTTTCATCTCGCCTTGCTTCCAGCCATATCCATACATATACGACAGTATGAAGAATTCAACAGCGGCTGCAGCACGGACGACGATTTTTCGCGACGCTCGTGAGACGGAAACACGCGTCGCGATTATGCGCAATCAATCATGCAAATGACGCGCGCGAGCACTCGCGGAAAATCTCGAAATTCCGTTTGCGCCGCGCTGCCGTATGTATACGTATGGTAATGCCAGGCGCTAATGTGGCGCGCGATACGTCGGCCCCCCTTTCATTTCCTCGTTTGATCAATTGTTTATGGACTATTAATTATTGCGCGCGCGTCGATCTACTCGCGCTTAAGGGAAAAAACGATATAGAGTTTCATTGCTTGGTGGAGGATGATTTATATTTGATTGTATACAGCGAGTAAAAAGTGCAGAGTGAGAGAAAAGAGGGTATACGTTTACGAAACAGGATAAAGCTATTTGCCGCGGTTTTGAATGTTTGATGGGTCGGCCTTTTACAGATTTTATTCGAACGGATATATTTGTAGTTCATAGCTGAATTATTCACTCGGTTCGTTGCAATTTACCACGTGGATTTTCGGATCTGGAATGCAGGTTATTTTCGATTGTTAATTTTTGATGATACAAAGAATACTCATTTGGACAGGAATAGTATAGTTTAACTGATTATAAGTGCTAAAATTAAGCATTGATTTTATAATGCTGAATGTAGAGTACAGGTATGGAAATTATTAATGATGTATTATATTTATCTTATATCTATAGAGTAAATATAGTAATAAATGTAGAACGTATCTATATAAAGAGATCATTTATTCATTTTTCTTTCAACAACGAAATTTAATAATTCAATCATTAAGTAATAAATCTTTGAATAGTTAATAATTTAATTAAAATTCATTACTACCCAATTTATCACCCTTTAATTGTTCGCGCAATCCATTACAAGTCCACCTGTAACGCAGAAAACGCAGAAACGCTTCGTCCACACACGAAGCCATCGTACATATATAGGGGGGGCCTAACGACGGCGCGTCGCTCAAAACGACAGCCGAACATGGGCGCTCTCTCTCGCTCCCGCGTTTACGAAGAGGGTTCAATGCTGGCTTAACTGGCCGGCCGCGTGATTTATTCGAGGATATAACGTTAAATCTTCTCTTTGTCGTCAATTAAGGGGCCAAGCTTTCAAGTGTCGAGAGAGCGAGCGTGCGAGAGTAGCGAAACAGTAACAAAAGCGATTTCCATCTCTGTCAGGCCGTTCACCGACGACGCCGGGGCTTCGGCCGACGCCGCGAGCGCTAAGTAACGCCGAAAATCCCCCATCAGCGTCTTTTACTATCGATTAAGTCGTCGAAGGAAAAAGGAAGAGAAAGGGGGGGGGGGCTTCGTGGAATGCGGTGGAAGATAAGATTGCGTGAAATGCGATTGTAACTGTTTTTGTATTTGTTGTATTAACTGAATTGAATTCATTTTTTAAAGGAAAAATGTTGATAAACGACCCAATTAGCAGTCAAAAGAAAAATCATAAAAATTATAACAAACTTTAAAAAAAAAACAACATTTCGATAAAATGAATGAAATAATTTATCTAATTTCGCTGTTATGAAAAGTCCTGCTCAACTAGAGCATTTAATTACACCTAGTACAGCATTCATTTCCCAATTGTACCGCAGTAATGCTCAACAAATCAATCACAAACCAGGCATTAACCCCCTAAGAAAACTACTTAAACGCAAATGCGCACACGTCGTTCAATCCCGAAACTGCACTAGCTATACACCAGCAGCAGCAGCGGTGGCGGCGCGTCCACGAGCAATTCCGCGAAACTTTTTCAATTCGTTCGGCCGGGCTCTCTCACGCCACACTACCGACACTCGGCCTCATTGGAAATAATTAGCGACATTCGAAGTAACGAGTTTAGTTTCGCGCGCGCGAGAGAGTGAGCGCGCTAATAATGTTTATCCAAGCGCCGCCACCGACGGAGTTTTGATCGATAACATTTGCGTCATGCACTCACTGAGGTCGTCGTCGTCGTCGTAGACCACCGACGCAGCAAAGGCACAAGCCAGCGCGGAGCGCGCATTCGACACAGTATATATTCCGCGCGCGCCGCCGCCAGCAACAAGTTTCTAAGCGGCCCGTAATGACCGGCTTCGGTAACTACCGGGTAAATTATAATAGCAATTTGCTCGCGCAGAAAAATTTCTGCCTGCGCGCCTCGCCATTAGCTCGTAAACGGGGGGCCTCGTGTGTAGCGTCGCCGTTCGATTTATATACACGTGCCCGCTTTGGCGAATTTTTCGACAGCATGGGCCGCCGTTTAAGCGGCTTTCGCGTATATAAGGGCATAATTCAAAATATTAAGTGTGTTTTTCGTGGTAATACGGGTTAAGCATGTGCCGATTTTTCATGTATTTTGTGAAAATTATTACGTAAAGAGGTTTTATTGATTTTCCTGATTTTCCTTAATGATTCGAATGATTAAATTTACTTTCTAAAGTTAATGGCAGCAGAGGTAGAAGCAATTTTATTTATTTTCCTCTAACACATATATATATGTAATTATATTAGTATTTACTGAAAGTAAAGTGCTTTCTGTTACATTTTCAAAGGATCATTTCTGAGAAAATATCTTTTTAATTAAAAATGCTTTTTAATAAAAATTCGAATGTAACATATATGATACAGATAATTTTAACGATGTTAACACGAACGATTTGTAAAATGTCAAAATAAATATTTCATACATTTTCCCAATTAATAAAAAAAGAATTGAAGATTAATTAAAAAACATTTTTAACGAACGTCACCTCTTTTCATTGTCCTCTGTTTTTGCATTCGAGAGAGAATTCGGTAATGATAATTACACGCCCTACGGCTCTATTAAACCCATTACAATGTAATTTACACGCGTAAAGAGCGCACAGCCGGGAAAACGATAGCCCATTCAAAAACGACCAAAGCAATTTCGCCACTCGTATCCCCTACCTGTTAAAACCGGCGCCAAGTATACGCGCACTCACTAACACTCTCTCTGCACTCCCTCTCTTCCCATCGAAATATTCATCGACAAGCTCGTGCTAGCGGTGGTCGCATATTTCATGCCCGCGGTGCGGTACTGCAGCACGGCGGCCCTCAAAACATTTTTGCGCGACACCAACCGCGCGCGCGCGAATGACGCGCTGCACGTGCGAAAATTCGTTGTCTCTCTCTCTCTCTCGCTTGCTCGTTATAATTTTCCCGGGTACGCGCGCGTGGTCGCGTGTTCTCTTTGTCGCGTTACGTTTACACAGGCGTGCAAGCCCTCGTGCTGGTCGTCATATTTAAGCGAAACAGGGTAATTTACCGGTGCGAGAGCGCGGCCGATGGCAAATTAAACGAAATTCAATCGAATTAATTATCGCGCATTGTTAATTACCCAAATTCGGGTCGATAAAGCGAACTCCCGCCGCGGCCGTTGCTGCACGGGGTTGGCGAGTGGGCGCGGTTTAAAAAGGGACACGAGTATGGTGGTCGAGCGCTGGAGTGACAATAGTGTGAAGTGGTTGTATTTATTTAGAGTAATAGCATGAAGGATTTTTTTATCCGTTTTTTTAAAGTAATTTATTTTATTTTTGTCGTGGTAGAAATATAAAGGGGAAAACATTTTTTCGTTGCTGTAATCGTAATTGCAAATGAAAAGGCGAAAGATAAATCTATTCTACCATAAAGTTGAAATGAATTTTATTATGCGATTTATATTTTACGATAGTCCAAAAGTCAATAAACAAGTGAAGTGAGTAACAGTTACGTGCCATGAAATGAAATGAAACGACTAAGTCGTTTTAAATTATGTCACAATTTTGAAATACAGCTAACGATAAATTGTCTATCAGGTTGCGAACAATCAGGTGATTTCATTTTAATCGTTTAATGATAGATTTGAAATTTAAAAAATAAAGTTGAGACAAAAATATTATTATTAAGTTATGAAAATTAATAATTAACGTTGACTATTATTTTTTATTATTAACAAGAGTATTGCGAAGTTGACGGTTAAGCTAAAATATTATTCTGAATCTTCCACGAGAGAAATGTGGTGCAAGCTTAACACTGCTGCCATCTCTACGAAACTCTAGGAAACTGCTTAATAGATGGAAATGGCATGACTTGCAAATTATCTTTTAATTCACCTTATTATTGCCATTAATTGTAGTTTAAGTAAAAAAGCCTTATTATAGTTATATTAATTATTACAGAAGTATAATGATATAGCAATGATGATGATGACGACGATTGTTACAAATATTTTTTTGCGAAGAGAGATTTTGTGATTTTGAACTTTTCATGAAATAATATACTACATATATAGGTCTAACAAATAAGGTAAATTAATTGTTATTAAAAAATGAATGAATACAAGAAAATAGTTAATTATTTTTCTCTGATAAAAAAATCCTATTAAAATCGATTTAGTTGCGTTTCTATTGAAATGATTTAAAAGCAGTTTAAATTTGGTTTATATTGAATCATCGATATACGACATCATCAATAAGAAATTCCGTAACAAAATTGATTTTAACAGAATTTCTAATAGTGTTATCTTTAAATGCGATTTCGAGAACTAGGTGAACTGGAAATGGAACTAGTCGTTATGTCGGATATATTATATATTCTATCTTACCACTGTTCTCTCAATCTATTTACAACAAATTATACCATCACTATAAGTGCGCATTCTCATTTTTCTGGGTTATCTATAAAGGTATATATAAACCTCGGTATTGAAACCATTTGCATAATAACTATCGTGTGAATTTTTTATAACATATTCTTCAATACTGGTCTTAATTATTAACAATATCAGCAAATAATAGCAACTGCCTCCCTCTAGTCGATCACACTTACCGTTCAGTATTTTAAAGGAACGTCGCGTATTATTTTCATTCGTGTTAGTTTAGCCGGTGCTATTATGGAAAAGGAAACATGAAAAATGCAAAGAGAGTAAATCTCATATCGCTGATATGTTATTGACTGAAGCGTGTAGAAAGGTCGAGCGAAGCGAAATAAGGAGAAAGAGTCACGAAAGCTCGATGGCAGCGCGGCGCAGTCGCGCCGATCGATATGCTATAGGCGGATTGAAATAACGAGGACGAGCGTAGTCATGATGACAATTTTAGCGGCAATTTATCATTTTTGCTGGATTAAAATTCGAGGGGAGGCCCATAAGCGCTCATTCGACGCCATAAATTTTCACCAAGAGGATAGATTATAAATAAATGAAATAATAAAATATATTTCAAATGGTTCCGAATAATTACCTGGCGATCGTATTGATTAAAAACGAAAATTCATGTTTTATTTTTATATCTATAATATAATTAATTGCAAATGCCAAGTGATATATTACTGCTCATAAATCAATTAGAATCAATAAAAATAAGAGAAAACTTATATTACTATCATATTACACAGAGTGAATTTTTTACTGAAATATTCTCATACAGAATATATTTTTAATACCAATTTTTTTACATCCGCTCATGAATTTTAATTTTACTTTTACATGCAATATAAAAAATTTCACGTGGTTGATTGAATGAAAAGTTTGAAGTGATTGTTTAATATGGCACTATGCTTGTTCATTTTAAAAAAGCTTTCACAACAAATTTAATATTTATTATAAAGTAATAAAATGTGTACTGCTTGGCATAAGTATTCAATTAAACTAAAAGTCCTTTCTTAGCGAACAAGAAAGAATATATTCTGAATATATCGCAGCGTATCTGATCGAAGTCGCAAGATTTCTTTCAGATTACATCAAATATACATTCCAACTCATCTAAAACCAATCTTATTTACGCACATTAAACGGACCTTTAAACACCAATAACAAACACCAATAACACCTGTTTTAACAAACTTCGCACACATCCTCCACACCAACAACATACTTTCCCCCTCCTCTCTTATAACTTAACACGCACCCGGAGTCATGCGTCAAAACCCCTCGGCCGATATATACGACCTCCGAGCAGCTCATAGTTAGGAGGATGCATATACACACACCTACATACACTGAGCGCGCAACTTCGCAGCAGTTTAAATCTGATAAGAGAACGCTCCGCTCGTTCGCTCGCTCGGCCGAATCGATTACGCAGGATCGGTTCGCTCGCTCGCTCGCTCTTGACCCCTGTCGTCCGTCTCTGACAAAGCGCCGCGCGGAATCCTCGGCCGCCCCGGCGAACTTCCGCGCTCGCGCTTGCGCGCGCACCCAGCCGTTATTTACGAGCGAGATTGCGAGAGAGAGCGGGAGCAAACTTCGCAAGCGAGCAAGCTAGAGAGTCGTCACTCTATCACTATCTCTCTCTCTCTCTCTCCCTCCGCCTGGGAAATCGCAAATTGATCTTACTTTCGCGAGAAGCGACGGAAGGATCAGATGTGAGGGAGCGAGAGAGCGGGAAAGAGAGCGAGATGTCGAATGTAAACGATTTCAGTGGAGGGTGGTAGTGTATACGAGCTGAATTTTCTTCGAGCTGAATTTTCGAAGGATATGGGTTTTTCGAGGAGGTAAGAATAACGTTTTGAAAACTGTAGGAGAGTGAGACTTTTCGGTACCTTGGTACACTTTTTCATATTACAATCGATGTTTAGATCAGTGTTTTTAAATTAATTAAATTTTCAGCTTTATAATTTAGTGTAATTTAAATTTAAATGAAATGAATCATCTTTCAAAAAGCAAACCTACCTACAGGCGTTCAAGATTTTCCAGCATAAGATAAAGTCGGGTTTTTTAAGGCCCTTCCTCCATAGTAAAAAGTTTTCACACCCCACACCTTAAACCTCCTCTTTTCCACTATTTTTAGCATTGCGTTTACGTTAAATCTCCCGCGGCACCCTTTAAACCTTAACACTCGTGGCAAAAATCTCCTTCAAGCGCCCAAAGTATACGTGCGCGATCTCGTAAACAGCAGCAGGCACGCCACCACTCGACGATCCATTAACGATTACGAGCTTCAAACCACAGCCGCGCGCGCGCGCAGGCATACACAAAGCGCAGACGACACATAAAGAGCTTGCAAGAAAAGAAAAAAAAAAAAAGAAGAAAAAAATTAAAAGCAAACAAGCGATAGCTCTCTGCTTGCGCGCCGTCGCGCCTCTCTATCAAAGACGTTTACGACAGGCGGCTGATTTCTT
Source organism: Torymus auratus (assembly GCA_900474315.1). Lineage (NCBI taxonomy): Eukaryota > Metazoa > Arthropoda > Insecta > Hymenoptera > Torymidae > Torymus > Torymus auratus. Next base: position 18,132 of record UXGD01002362.1, on the reverse strand, counting down.
ATGCATGAGAAAAAAATCCGCCAGCCCCGCGGCGCGCACCAAAGAATCCGAGAAAATTGCTAAAACGAGGAGGAGAAGAGAATCGGGGATAAACTCGCCTCTCACCGCGAATCATCGGTTTAGCCCTACTGCACGAGCGCACGGTGTTTGAACACCCGGATGATTCCACTTTGAGTTTTAATGGAGTGTCGCGCGCTCGCGTACCTACCTACCTACCTACTCGCTCGCTAGCGCTGTGTTTACCCGTGGGATTTCGCGCGCGGCGAACGAAACAGAGCCGGCGTTATCTCGCGGCAGGCGAAGGGAAAGAGAGAGAGGGACTATTTATGTGGGAAGTCTTGCGGGGTAAACGAGGCGATTATTAATCGCGAGAGCGCTCTTGCGTATATATATACGTGCTCAGAGAAAATGAATCTCATCGTCGTGGTCGTCGTAGTCGTCTTCTCGAGCGCCGCCGGGTGGAAAGAGCGCGATGTTGATGTTTTAATAACGTATAGAATTTGCCGAGGGCGGGAAGAAGGAAGAGAGAGAGAAAGAAAATGCATGGAATTATAAATGAGATTTGATGTAATCGTCTTAAAAATGGCGGGGAATTAATTTTTCTGCGGTTGCACTCATTTATCTGGTTTTAAGTGAAAAGAAATGCTGTACTGTGAAATTTATATGATACTTGAGAATGGCTTTAACATTTCTTAATTACATCTTTTGAATAATAATTGAATTTATGTAATAACATTAAAATTAAGTTTATAATTTCTTAATCGTGTGAGTATGAATAATTGTATAAAACTATGGCACATCAAGTATGATAGGTATACAAATTTTAAATAACATATAAGAGATTAATAAAATTTAATGAAAAACCCGAATAACTGCTTGCACCATTGACACGCGGAGAGTGATTTTAGCTACAACTATCAATTGTATTTTTACTCGACAAAATATACCATAGGTTACTTTTTTTGTTTTTTCCAGCTTTTGCTCGATTTGGTTTGTAAACGGCAAACTAGAATAGAACAATTCAAAAAGTTAAAGTAAAATGTTTACTCTGTGAATATTCATGTGCTTTTTCAGCTTTTAGAAATGGACTTCTTTTTTACTTTTTTGACCCACTAAAAATATTGGAAAATTAAAGATTTTTCAAAATGACCAAAGGCAATTTTAAATTATTCTATTGCTCAATTTACCTTTTACACTTGCCTACTAAAGTTTCTATTCATATTATAATTTTTCATTTGCCTTTATTCTCCGTAAATTGCCCCATTGATAAAAAAATTTCCAACTTACGAGCCCGAAAATAAATTTTAATGAGATCATAATTTTAGACCCGAAAATTCCTTTAAAAATAAAATTCACGAAAATTCGTCGACGTGCGCGCAGCGACCTCCCGGTCGAACTCTCCGCATGCATTTTGCACTATATTCCTCATGAATAAAAAAGCGGACAATTTCGCGTATAACTTGTATTTACGATCATAAAACAACCGTAACACGCGCATCTCTGCGCACTTGCGCCTATATACGCCACTACGCTTCTGGGGTCAAGCATGAAATAATGATCGCCGAAAGAAGCCTTACAGATACGACAAGAAGTCGCGTCGTTCATCCATCGGCGAATTCGCCGGGGAGCTGAGGAAAGCTCCTCCCGAACGTATCTCTTCACTGCAGCTAATTTAACGTTAGCTACATATAGCTGTCGGAAAATTCAGGCGATTTTGTAATTGACGCGGGAGTTTAGCCGACGATTAGTGTACACGCGGTGGTTGTTAGATGCGCGCCTAAGAGAGCAAGAGTTGACGGAGCCGAGAGGCAGGCGAGATGTAATATTTAGCGCGCCACTCGACTTAGAGCTCGTTATACCCTAGTGTGCGGGAGAGCAGCAGTCAGGTGGTTGCGGTTGATGGAATGTCTCTTGGATATGCGAGGCTTACCTGTAACAGAAATGGAAAATCATGTCGTAAGTATTTATAATGTTTCAAAAATTATATTATTATATATATTTGAATAAATTTATTAAGTGGAAAAATAATCTAGTAAGCAAAAATAAAAAGAATCATTCTCAAAAACAGAAACGTACTTTTTTAAAAATTATTCTTTAGTAATCAGTTTGTCTAAATTAACGATAAAAATTTTTATAAATAGAGCAAGGTTATTATACTTTCATGATGTAATAATTTCATATAGTTCCTTGATACATTTTCAAAAATGACAAAAATCAAATCAATAACCTCAGTTGTGCAAACACCCATATAGAAATTCATTTTCCTAATCGAAGCCCAACCCGGAACCTCTCTCCTATAAGGAGAGATGCAACATCCCCGGAGGAGGCTTCCTTAGCCTCCCACGAGCCTATGCACTAACAGAGCGAAAGATCTCCGGGTGCAATTTCCCTCCCGCTCTGTTCCTCTCTCCCTCCGCGATTCCACGATCGTGTTAAGCCTGTATCTCTATTAAGAGGCCCGCGGCGTCTCGGAAGGCGCGCGACACCCGAGAGCTAGAAGAGAGGATCGGTTCCCAATAATCCGCGGCACGCGCATTTACATCGCGAGTGGACCAATAAATATACGTGGAACTACGCTGCGCAAGCGCGCGGCCTGCCGTATAGAGCGCGCACTTTGAGAGCGCAAGGTTCTATCTCTCGAACGCGCGCGCGTGTATACCTGGAGGCTGGATAAATTCCTGGCCGGCGTCCAGCGCGCCGCTCTGCTCTCGTTCCTTTATCCTTTTCCCTCGCGCAATCTCTTCGTACAGAGCGCTTTTTTGCTTTTTTTTTAGATGGAGGAGTTTTTCTTGTTCCCCGGTGCTGCGAGAAATTCGCGTACGTAATTCTCGTAATGACAAGTTCTCGCGTGATTACTGGCACAGAGGGGAAATTTCGGGAGGGTTTTTGGTTGACCTAGTTTCTGCATCTCCGAACTATTTCGCGTAGACGCGGAACATATTGCTCCGGAGAGAACGGGTTTCCAGGACTGTCAGCATAAAAATTTATATCTCTCGTGTAGTCTCGTTGTGGTGGCGAGTTAACGATGTAGCTAAGTGAAATAAAAACAGCGAAAAATGTATCTTTCGGACAATTCTATCGCGTATTTAATTAATAACGCATACATAATGTGGTGATAATTTCGTACCGATCGTATATACGATTACAAAGATATATCTTGTAGAAAGATACAATAAGAGAACCCATATATTACTTAGCTATCAATACACAGTATAAAGCGAACTTTAAACGACCCATAAATCTCGCATCGCTTTTTCGTTTAGCTAAACGGGCGACCCCCCTATAACTAAAACTAAAAACACGCTCAGCAATTTATCTCTCTCTATATCTATTCCTTCCTGTAGCACCTCTATGTCCCTGCCTATATTTCGGTTTCCCATCTGTACCTCCCCCGCCAGTAGAGTATAGTTCCACCTCGAAAGTCGGCGATACAAATGGAAGCTACGGTCGCACGCGCGTGAGCTCGCATTGCGAAACTGCTCCGCGAAACTGCAAAACTCGCGGGTAAACTGCATCGAACGCGCGGTCGAACTTAGACGATATAGCTGCGCACACGCGTGCGCGCAGAATCGGGGAAATAACCGTTGCCATTAACAGAATGAGAGTTGATTTGTCAAGGATTCTTACTCTGCACACGTATATATAAGCGAGCACTTTCGGAATTTCGAGGCGAGGGCAGGGAAATGTAGCAGCTCCTCTGCCTCTGTTACATCGGGATGTTGCGGGGCGGTGTATGGGTGAATTGGGGGAGCCGAATGCGGTGGTCGAATTTTGAGGTCAGCGAGGAATTCAACTAGTAAACTGGAATAATAGCAGTTGCGGTAGTTTTTTGTAGAATTTTTTTGAATGGTCTGATAGAAAGTTGCAAAATTGAGTTTAAAAAAGATGCTGTTGTTTGAAAACAATACTTTTTTCAGTGTAATGCGTATACCTATATACCTTTGTTTTCAAACAATATAAATTTTTATAATGTAATTTTAATTTAAAAACAGTAATTTACTTAAATAATTTCATTTGAGTTATTCAGAAAGTTTTATTAACAATTATCTTGCTAGAAAATATTTTGTCTCTATCTCAAAGATATTAATTTTCAAATACTTAATTTCTGGTCATATTTCACACATGCTCTAAACCATGACTTTCTGATATCAAAAATTAAATTCTATATCATCCATCTATAATCTTCTAAATTTTATTTACCGTTTCTACCAACAAGAAAATTCACATCATAGATAAAACAACAAACGCACCCAATTAACTAAATCACTTTTACTTCCTGTAATCCCATTCACACCTCGAATTCTACGACATTAAACCTGCCGCATGCAAGTACATCACCTCACAATTCCTTAAGCAGGCGTATATCTTTCGAACAGCCCGCGTATATATATATATATACGCTCGCGGGGGTGTTAAGCGGATTTACGAAGACGCTGAAACGCGTGCTCGCACACATCCATGCACGCGCCGGGAGCTAATGGCGCTAAGCGCGCGGCAATGCATCCTCGTAACTATTAATGGACTCGGCAAAGCCTGCACGGAACGCGATCGAATGCTTCCTCCTTCTTCCCCCCTCTCTCTCTCTTCTTTTCTTATACATTCAAAAATTATGGCGCGTTTTCTCGCCGCAAAGCTCGTGTGCGCGTGGCGTTACAAGATATTATGATCCAAATCCGCGCGGCAGCGCATAAATCTGATGCGCGCAAAAAGCAGCGGGGCTTATTAAGCAGTCAGCCGCGGCAGCGGGATAGGAGGGAAGAACGTTCCCACGCGTGTATCAGGGATGCGAAGAGCTTTTGCTAGTGTAGAGAGAGAGGGGAGGGAGAGTCGAGAAGCCTTGGTATCAATGGCAGAAGATTTACGATCGAGCGGGCGCGCATTCAGGAGCGAGAGAGCCTGGCTTAAGCGAAGCTCGATCGGAATTATATGCAGGAGGTTAGGTACGGAATGATTACGTAATGGTAGCGCGCGGAGCGAGTGCTACTGCGAGTGCAGCCGATAGCTGCAGCCGCCGCTGTGGATTCGAGTGTGCGGGTATAAGGCGAGGACTAGTTTCATGCTTCCACGCGCGCGCGCACATGCGTCGTGTTATATAGCTCTCGGGGATTCCGGCGGTGAATTTTGTGAATTCAAGAATATATATATTTCAAGATCTCATTGCAGTTTCAAAGTTTGGCTGTAATATTTTTGAAACTTTATTGCGCAGTTGGTATTAGTAAGATCAGATATAACATTATATAGTTTTTTTATAATACGGTGAATATTTTATTTAAAAAAAAATAGAAGGAAGAAAAAAAGCGTTAATTAATTGCAAGACTAGAATATATAATCAAACTTAATTTTCAATACGACAAAAACAATTTATTCAACCATACTGTCCCTCGACGATAAAATATACTGTAACACTGTAATGTAAAGAGTTAATGAACTCCCCTTCTTTCCAAAGTAAAAAATTAAAACATTTCTCGCTGCGGGAAAATAATAAAAACTCATTTAAAATTCAAGCGAAATTGCCACTAACCGTTCCTAGAAATGAAGTCCCTCCCCATTTAAATGGGCTCTCGCCCCCCTTTGAAATTCGAGTATCCCCGTCTAATGACGATTTAAAAAGTAGAAAAAAAAGAGAAGAAGGGAAAACCCAACTCTCTTACTTGCCCGCGTACGCGCTCCATCCTTTTATCCGTCTCGGGCTTCCATTCCGCGGCAATTATTCAAGATTTTCCAAGAAGCTCCGCAGTAGCAGCCTGTACGCACCCAGAGAAAGAGAGAGAGGGAGGAGAAAAATCTTCCGCCCAACTGCTGCAGCGCGATGGAAAATTCATGCGCTCTGCTCCTCGCGCGCAGTAGTAGTACACCTCGTTAATTCAACACGGCGAACTCATCTTTCGCGCTGCAGAGCTCGTCATTATTTCCATCTGGCTTTTCGTCTCGCTCGCTCTCTCTCTCGGTCTCTCGTTCGGGCGCAACAGATGAAGACACGCACGAGCGTACATATATATGTGTCTTTCTCTCGGCAAACGAGCGAATCCGTCGCTCGAGTTCGTCGTCGCGAACTCGTATTAAGAGATAAAGGCGCACGCTCTGTCGCTATACGCGTGGAGTTGGAATGAGAGAGGAAGCGAGTCGCGAACTACGGAAAGAGGACGACTCGGTGTGGTTGCAAGAGCAGCGCATGAGTAAAGTGAGATCGTGACGTGTTTATTAAAACGATTGGATCTGAGAAGAATTTATGAACAAGATATATAGAGTTTTAATTGTCAATCGGTTTCGATCGTTACTGAAATAAGTAATTCTGGACGAAGTGGATCACAATAACCTTAGTATAATTTCAGTTGGATAAAATTAAATTTACTTAGAGAAAATGTAATCCGCTGCTTTTGTATGAAAAAGTATGAAGTTGGAGAACCGTAGCTGTAATATCCTGTGTAAATGTCATTTTGCACAAAGTAAATTTTACTTGGAAATCTATTAAAGTCATAAAAACTTAAGTCTATACGTATTTCTTAATAAATGTACTAAAGCTTTCTAAAATTTATTTGAAAAAAAATTATTAAAACCATACATCACTCCCTTAATTGTTTTAATTTTGAAATTAATAGATACACCGTTACAAATTAATTTCACAATTAGTGAATGATTGCGAATGCTATAATTAGTGAATGATTGCAAATGCTATGCTGTCTCAGGCATCCACAAAGACGCGCTTTATGAACGTATAATGACATACTTGAAATTCATAGAAGTCATAGGTTATTGTGAATTACGGCAAAATATCCTCTTACGTCATCGCGGAGCTCACTACGGTATTCCTATCCTATTAATGTGGCATTCATAGCACAGTTTTCCCGGTATGCAGATAAAACGCTGTGTTCGAGGTACCGCGCGATCTGGCCGACTGTTGCCAAGTGGATCACTAAGGCTAAAATTAATGTGATACTCTGGTTTATCATCCAGATACTTAATTTTTTTTAAATAATGCAAACATTTATGAAATAATACAAACATTTACATCACTCATTCAGCGTAATCACTTTAAAAACACTTCAAGGTTACATTACACGTCCAGTCATCATCATCTACAAATGCAGATCCCCATCGCGCGCAGTCAAACATCATCGCGATACAATCCGCTCACTCCATTAAACCCTTGACATGGCGTGAGCAGGGGGACGAGAAAACTCGGCCTACACACACCCCACTGTACAAGATAATTACAACCGCGCGCGATTGTCATTCATGCAGCAATAACCCCGATCCAGTGCTTCCTCGCTCCTCTTATGCGTAAGCTCACGCACGGCACCTACACATACACTTGCGATTAGATCGTCTAAATAACGAAGCCGAGCGTAATGGCTCATAGCGCGCAGAGCGAAACGATCTCGTGACGGATATCGGCCGGGTATCTCTTCCTCTGCGGGGGGTGCGTTATACACGTTCACCGCGTGATTTCCACGAGGGTATATGTACGCGCACACGCGTATATCCATTGTGGCGCGCGCGCAAGTGGTATCTTCGGCTTTCCAGACGATTGACTTCATGGAAATCGCAGGAGGAGGTCGGCTGTCTAGCTTGGTTGGCCGGGACGATGATGAGGATGATGATGAACAGCCGATAAGAAAGCCCTTCGCGCGAGAGTAGACACGATCAGCAATCAATTGCCCGCGCGCGCTGCGTGGGAAGTCGGCGGGAAGTCAGATCTTATGAGCGATAGCGTGAAAGGATGAGAGGGAGCCGAGGGTGATGGGATAAGGGCTGTTTATCGGGTAATTGCTCAAGCGGCGGTGTTGATTGAACTTGTCAGCCGGTATTTCTATTAATACGGTGGTTGTGCTTGATTCCTATCTTTATCGCCGAGATTGAGATATTGACATAGAAAAATTAGCAGAGAGAAGATAAACGCGAGGTATAATCGCACTTTGTACTTTATCGTTGTTACGTGATTTTATTTCAATTTTCGGTTTATAGTCGATGAAAAAACTTTATTTATTATAGAATGGTTGTGGATATTAGATCTGCACACGTATTTCATTTTTAAATAATTATCACGTGCGCGGCAATAACGAAAGTGAATAAATTCATCGGCGGTATATAAAATGTAACGAAATTTTACAAAAAAAAAAAATGACTTTATTGCTGTTATTTCGCGCGCAACTTAACATTTTAAAACGAATATTCGCACGCCCGCGCGCCAAGACTTAATTAAAATGCTGATGCATAAAATTGAACGAACAAAAAGTATTTTTCAATTATGGCTTATCGGATTTTAACTACACACATGCATATGGAATATTTATTTCAAAGTAGATTTAACAAAGTAATCAGATTACAGGTTATGGATAAAAAAAAGTATATTCGCGATTCTATAGAACCGCGGCTCCATTCAAATTTATAACCCTTTTCAATTCTATCGATCCAATTAAAATCTCACGCAAAAGTTAAGCAATTGTGCAGAGTTCATTGAAATTCCATGCAACGTAAACTGATCAATGGAGTTAAGTGTATAACTTGAAAACAAAAGCTCATGTAACTGAAACAATGATTGATCTAATAAACTAGCCGAATAGTGTTAATGAAAGGAACACGAACATTTTGTCGAGGAAGTTAATTTCATAAAAATTACGATGTACTGGTTTTGTACAAAATAATTGTAAAAAGGGAGATTTCATAAGCTTATAAAGCACTTTGCTATTGTATAAAACATTCACGTTTGAAAAAAAACATGCACGTTTTAAAGCCGGCTAACATAAACCAGGTCCTTACGCAAATGAACTAATCTGCCCGTACACAACCCTTGTCGTTTACATCCATATCAACTCGCATTCGACCATTCGACGTAATGTCCATTAAAAGAATGAACCATTAGCATCGTACCACTCCCAAATCCCGCTGATACCATCCGACCACCACCACATACGCTCTTCAAAATAAAAATAAAAAAAACACGTCAACCCTCCACTTCTTTCCCTCCCAAACCGCGTATAGCCCCAAACGCCAGTCCATTCGCGGGCAATCTCTCGGCCGTCAAACAAGCCGTAACATAAGCGATTCGCTACGCGGCGCGCCGTCCCGGAAACAGCCCGACAACCCTTCCCCCCTCCGTCAACCACAAAGCACCGATAATAAAAAAAGACATTAAACCAAAGATATTACCAGCCGCCACACCGATGCACTACACACGCGTGAGGCGGCGCAGAAAGAGTTAGGGCGCGCCCCGAAAAATCCACACGCCATTAAACGCCCGCGCACGGATCTCTCTCTTATCTCCGCGTGGCAAAAACAACGACCTCGCGCGGCTATTAAGCGTATAGCTTATATATACGCGGGCTATCTCTTTTAACGGGTGCGTGACGGCCGTCACGCACCCGAAATCGCGAGAAGGGATTTTCAAAGGTATATATAGCACGATTCCGCCATTCCTGCGAAAAATGAAAACTTTATGCGTGACCCGCTAGCTGGAGCGAACTTCTCCCACTCCGGCTTTCTTTCTATACGTTGCGAAAATGAAGCTTTTGTCGACAGGCGTAGATAAAATTTTTAAGCGCGCGGCGACGAGAGGGGAGGGCGAAAAGTGCAGAGCTTTTGGTCTCTTTTTTTTCGTTTCACCTGCGCAAATTACTCTCTTCGTTTTTAGGCGTGCGCGCGCGCACTTTGGCCGCGCGCTTGGGTAAATGCGGCACGCGGATTTCTCTCATTGGGTTATACGAGAGAATGAGTATTTTTATGGAGGTAAATTGCGCGCGCTGTGAAATGTTTCTTTTTTTGTTTTGTGCCGAAAGAGGAAAAGGAGAGGTGGCGAAAGGGCGGGCGAGAGTCGGGGACGAGAGATAATTGTTTTTGAATTGAGCGTAATCGTCTCGAGATTAATTTTAATGCATGCATTATTTGGGTCACTCAAGGTTTAACTTTGTGAAAGGAGGATAATTTGACACTCGGAAAATGTAAATATAGGCACCTGAATAATGTGTTATGTGCGCAAAATATAAATATAAAAAATGTTTTATTATTTAAATAATTTCTGACACAAATACATAGCAGATAAAAGTATTGAAGAATTATATCTTATAAATAATGTAATTTTCATTGATATGAATAATAAATATATTATTATTTATAGTATAATATTGCTTTAGAATATTTTATTGCGATATATAAAGATATAAAAAAATGATATATTTAATTTTCTCAATATATTGAAAGAATTCATTTGGTTTTATTATATCCATTATCTAATTTGAAATAAGGCAAGTAATGTTATTTGCTAAATACTGTTTACTTAAAAAATAATTTAACACTAATACCCAAATTTAATATAAGAAAAATAATCATATTACAAATATCAATAAAACGAAGTCTCACGCACTTTAATTCTTAATCCGCCCGCCACTGTTGAAAACCTCAAACCAATCAAACATTCATCCCTCGCAAAAAGCTCGCCGTCAGCTATTTTCGCACGCCGCGATTGCCCTTTTCGCGTTACACACACGACCACCACCAACGCAGCGCTGCACCTACATCCCTCCGCACTGCCACCCACCCAAAATAAAAGACTCCACACAGTGCGGACGAGAAAATCGAGCGCGGCCAAATGCGGTTTCCGCGTGCACGCGCCCAGTTTCGAAATTTTTTTTTGCACCTCGCAGAAAAGACAAATAAAAGAACTATCCGCGAAAAAAGAGAGATAGATAGTATACGTTCGCGAGCGTGGAAAATGGTAAAACGCGACGACACGGTTTCGCGGTCGCGCCGAAAGGAAAAAAGAGCTTCCCCTTCTGTCTGGGGGTGAAAAAGGGGAAAAACGCGTACAGTGGGAGGTGTCGGTAGTCACGTGAGAGAAGACAAAGACAGGGAGACAGAGAGAGAGTGAGAGATATACGCGCGCACGATGCAACAATCACGCCGGATGAAAATAACACGTTGAACAATTCCGAAAGATTACAGAGAGCGGGAGAGAGATGTGTGCGACCGACGGTGCGTTCGGCTTTCCAATTGGCTGCGCCTTTCCCTTCCATCATCCCTCTGGGGCGTTTTGCATTTTGCATGCACATTTTGCATTTCGCGAATGCAGCGCGGCCACATGCGCGCGCGCTGATAAATTTAGCGTAAATAATGCGGGCATGCGCGACCGCCGGTCTACTGCGCCCCCTTCCGCGTCGTTCTGTTTTACTTCCGTCTCGCTCGCTCTTGCAAGCGGACATGCATGTAGCGGTGGTAAGGCCAGTGCCGCAGTGCAGAGCAAAGACGGCCAGAAAGCTGAGGCCCTGCGTTTGTTGTGAATTACTTTTAAAAGGCTGTTTATTTAGCGACTAATAATTGATATCGAAGCTTAATTGGAAATCAAGCCGAAAGGTATGGCGTTAAACGATGTCGAACTATCAATTAATGGGAAGTTCTGAATTAGCTAAAAGTTCTCACATACATAATCAACTAGGTATGTTTTACACGTACGTCGTTATACTAATCACAACGCGTGCCGTGATTGTCAATTGATTAGCGGTGCATTGAAATGTAAATGATGCAGATGAATAATTACCCCATAAGCTAAATTAAGAATCATAATGGATTCGACAACGTAATTGCCAACGTTTCATAATGCAAATTATAATAAATCTATAAAAACTTATGTTAATAAAAATAAATATCATTTAAGAGTATTTACAATGTAACGAAAGTTCCAAAACGCATCAGGCATTTTCATTAAAACGACATTTTCTAATAAATTTCGTAAACTTGGAAATCAACCCATTATTTTTGGCCGAAAAATTCTCTCCCAGTACAACCTCGCTCGCTCTCGTTTCCTCCCACTCACGGCCCCGTTTTTCACTCCTTTCTACCCCTCCGCTAGCCCGCGTCGTTTTACCAGCCGACTTACAATCGGGACTTTTCTCAAAGCCCGTCGCCGCGTATTCCGCCCTCGTACTCTTTTTCGCGCTCACGCTCGCGCAAGCGTGTGTGTTTGGCTCGAGCTCGAATAACCCGCGTGAATGCGCGATCTCGAGGCACGAGAGAGAAAAAGTGCAGTAGCACATGTGCGTCGCATAGCACGCGGTTGTCGGTGGTATACACGATTCTCACAGCGTCGTCGTGCGCGGAAAATAGAAAAGAGAGTCGGGCGAGATGTGTGTAACCTTGAGGCTGCTGTGTGCGATTGTTCGGGGGAGAAGAAGGTGGGAGGGAAAAGCTGTTGCTCAAGGATGGAGAATTGCGATCTAGATGTGGGAGTTGGAAGGTTTTTGTATTAGAGAAAACGAAGAATTGCCGAGTGCCGTTGAGGTGGAATAAAGTTTGTCATGAAATAGCGAAGAAAATATTTCGGAATGTGTGAAGCCTTTTTTTTACAAAACAATGGACAGGGTATAGTTGTGATAGACAGAACTATCAGACTAGACTTTTTTGTGTAATCGTTGAAATGCGTCCTAGAAACCCGGTATTTTTATCCAGATTATGAATGGCTTAGGTACAAACTAAAACTTCAAAAGTTTATACACGCTTGAAAAATTTAACCCTTTGCTGATATTTTTCCATTTGGCTGATTCGAAGCCAAAATACCAACAATGGAACCCTTACACACATTTTTGGTTGCACGCCAGTTTTCCCTAAACCAAAACAACTTTTCGCCTCCCCGACACCTATACGCGTATATATTTACAAAACAAATTGTTTCGTTTTCAGCCATACGCTGGGCGGCGCAATCAATATATACGCGGCACACGTGCAGCCCGCCCGCAGTCACCTGCGCACGCAAATCCAGCAAAATATTTGATAAACGCAAAGGTTATTCGCAATATCGCGTGTTTCCGAGGCATATCATATCCGCTGCCGTACACTCTCTCCGAGACAACACACAGCGCGATATTTTCAATTTTAAAAAGAAAGCCGAGCGCCAAGCGCTATATATATATGTACATACCTACCTGTACGCCACGCGAAACACGCGGAAAAACAGCTACTGCAGACGGTAAATAGAAAAATCAAAACAGACCTTGAGTAGTTCGTTCGTTCTCGCGCGCTTGCCTTCGCATATACATACATGTACACACGGAAACAGCGGCAGCGGTGCGAGGCACCATCGCCTTTTAAGCGAAGTTGGTATTCGAACTCGAAGAGGCTGGCTTCCCTCTTTCCCTCGGGAAAGAGAGAGAGAATTCCTTCGGAGAAAGAGCCCGTAGAGAGCTCTGACGCTCGCGAACGCTAGCGCGCGGTTTATTTGGACAGTGATTTGAAGCGAAAGCTCGGAAATTTGACATTCCCAGCAGCAGCAGTACTGCACGCCTTCCATCCACGGGCAAGACGAAGCGCCAGGCTTATGTATATATACGTGCGCGAGCGCTTTCTGTTATATCCCCGGGGGAGAAGGAGGAGGAGGAGGAGGAGGAGGGAAGACAGTGTGTGCGCGCGCCTGCGGAAGAACGAACGATTTGCGGAAGTGCCCGGTGGGCGGGCGAGGCGGAGTTCAGAGACGATTGTGAAGCGATTGACAGATGGAGTTCATTTATTTGAAGGGAAAAGCATGTGGGCGCAGAGATATGGATGCGAGTCGTTTGCCGTAGGCTGTGTGCGTGTACAAGTGAATTGTTGATGTATGAGACTGCGTGTGCGGTTATAGCTCGTACTGTATTATTTGAACAGATTAGCTTTAAGTTAAGAATAAATAATTAATTTGTAGAACAGAGTTTTGGATATAGGAATTTGTCGTAATAGTTGTGTAAAAAAGTGTGAAATGTGGTGCGAAAATCTTGAATAAATGTATCTTTATTGCTGATATAAACGTGCATATAAGTATAGGAATTTCTGACGATGACGAAACAATCGTAAAGCGAAATGCGCAGTTGACAACTTACTTAGCTCGAAGACCCCACTGTCTGTACGGGCAGATGCTTGCTGCATCAATTGAACGCGACATGTGCCATGGTCGGCGAGAATAAAACCCGTCGTAACTCGTCGCATGTGTTTGCGCGCACGTCGTGTGTGATGATTGTGCCAGTAAAATGAGAGAAAGAAGTACACTGTGCATGCATGTTTATTATGGAAAAGAGTAATGAAATTCTCGACAAAAATAAAGATGCTTGCTGATGGAGTAGTAATTTTAGTGCTTGAATATTGACGATTTTCTAGTGAATAATTAACAGCAGTATAAGCAAAAAGCAGTCAAATAGAGAGACATATATAATTTTAAATATTGTATCTCCAAGTATAGTTGGAAGCTAATATCCCATTGTGGAAGTAGATACTTTAAAATATTTCGTTGCATAGATTAGTTATTGAAATTCTAACATTTTGCATTTATATTATAGCAATAATATAATATCTTTTGTGTATTCAAAATCAAATAACGTACCAGCAAAATTTTCAAAAATAACTTATTATAGTATTTCAGTGGCTAAAATTTTGATGATACTATCACCCTTTAACATGTTAAATTTAATATCAATATCTACCTGAAAGTTACGATAAAGTGAATTAAAGACTTATTTTGCCACGAAATACGATACAAAAAGCGATAATTCAAAGAAACAAAAAAGGTCCAAATCATGACTACCTCATACTCTTCCCCGAAAAAAACTGGCAAATTGCGTTCAACAAGATGTTCGTCTCAATCACGTCAAAAGGCCGCGGCTATTTCTCTCGCGCACGTAGGGGATCGATGGAGAATGTCAGGATGAATTCCTGCGACACACCTGTGGAACGTCCACTGTCTCCCTCTCTCTCTCTGTCTCGCTCGCTCCACAGAGCCACATCGGCAGAGAGAATCAATTCAAGGGTGAAAAAGACAGAGCGCCTCTCTCCTCCTCTCTCTCTTTCTCTTTCGCGCAGCCATTGTTTTTGCAACGGAGGGTCACGCTGTAGTCATCGGCAGGAACGCGGATGACTCCATTTCCCCGACGCGCAAGCAAGAGACGGACGTCTGTATTTTTCTTGCGTCGATACCTGTGCGCATACCACTTTTTTCATCGCCTGGCTGCCTACCTTACCTCCTCCTTCTCCTCTAACGACTCGCCCCGCGTTTTTGTCCCCTGCCTTATTCACGCCTCCTCCTCCGCGTCTGCCGAGATGACTGCGAGAGGAGAGAGAGAGTGGATATTTCGAGGAAGGAATGCGAAGATAAAAAGAGGGATGTAAGAGGGAGGGATAGAGAGGAGGAATATAATGGGGAGTGATGCTGGAGATACCGTTCGCGAATCGAGGTCGTCGGCAATGCCGGGTGAAGGTAGTCGGGTAGGGGGAGAGAAGTAAAAAGGTACGCTGAGGAATTCGTCGATGTAAGCGGCGAGGGCTTTTTGTTGCGTTACGATTTCGTGATTTGATTTATCGGTGGAAGGAGGAAGTAATATCGGGGAAAATGAATGTTAAAGGATGACTAATGTTTTCGAAACGTTGTGCGTGAAAAATTGATGTTTATTGATAAACCGGTATGGAATAAATAAATGGAATATTTGTTTTTATTATATGAAAATCTGTTAGAATTTACAGTAGTATTTTATAAACTTACAGATAACATGGGTATAAGATTGTCAAAATGATGGTTTTGTACAACTCACCTGTAACAGAAAAAAAATCATCATTAATTACCAAATGACACATATGAGTATCATTATAAATTCAGTAATTTTCATATATCTTTAACATCTCGAAAATATCCTTCACTTAAAATTTTTCATTTTAATCAAATAATTTACATGCAAATACTATAAATGTAGAAACCTAAATTTAAAAAAAGCTCACAGCCCACCTATTAACACGCACACCATTACTCGCATTGCGCAGTAAATATACGTACCATCGCCATACCAAAATATACCAATCCATTTCGAGGGAGTGCTGCTTTCCGCGGCCGCGAACAAAAAGTCATCGCGCGCGCAGCAATGAGGGTAATTAGCTTTAAAAACAATCGTCGCTCGATTTTACGAGCGAAGCCAAAGAAAAGTACATAAAGTCCTCTCTCCTTCTCCACCCCTATCCTTTTTTGCGCCTTCCACAGATTGTATCGCTCGCCACGACGACTACTACTACCACCACCACGACTACTAGCACGGCGGCAGCAGCAGCAGCGCTCCGATAAAGGGTGGCCTTGCAAAACAATCAATTATCGAAGAAAGTTCGAAAGCTGCAAGAACTCTCTCTCCCTCTCCTCCGCCCTTTCTCCCGGGCAATTCTTACGATCGGTTTCGCTCGGCTACTGCAGCGGGAAAGTTCCGGTGAAAAGCCCGCGCGACCACCGACGCAGCCGGCCATTTACTCGCGAAAAGGGGATGGGGACGCGCGGGGGCAGGGGAATTGATTCGTGTTCCGTACTTTGCACGATTACGACGGCGCTCGAATATAAATCGACGGGGATGTGTGTACGTGCGCCTCTGTGTGTATGTGTATACGCGAGAGAAGAAGAGAGAGAGGTAGAGGGGGTAACAATGGGAGAGCGCACAGAAGTCGAATCTATTCGTTGTTGCGTTTTCCCAAGTATTTTGAGTACTTATCTTCCCCCTCGCTGCCCCCACCGCGATTCTGGTTCTCGTGCGGAATGCTTCGATTTCTCGTGTATGGCCCGCGGTATTTCAGGGGGCGGTGGCGCGGATCGGGAGAATGCGCGTTATGGAGGTGAAATTGCACACGCTTGTGCGGTTCGCTGCTGGAATCGTAAAGAGGATTTTCCTTTGGAATTCGAGATCGGCGTTAGATAACTTTTTACCGCCATTTGTTATACTAATTGCGCGATTGATTATAGATCCGAACTATATATCTCTGTTTAATAAAAATACGTAACCTCCATGCGGTGCAATAGAATATAAGTTATATAAAAAGGCTTCTGTTATAGAAGAAACAACTAAGTTCAACTACAACTTTCATTCGCCTATATAGTTCGTACGTAAGCTGCACGACGCAATTATCTCGTATATGACACGCGAGTTTCATTGTGAACAAGCCCTATACCGCAATTAGCACTTATTATTATTGTGTGCACTTGTTATTGTTACCATTGTCCTCGGACATAGTACTTTTGTTCTTGTCTTTCTTTTAATAGAAACAATGTATACTATTGACAATCCAATAAATAGCAACTTCCATTAGCACTGGCCATTCAACTCTTAACTATAAACAATAGAACGTATTGTGATAGTCTAATCTTAACTATATCATATATTTTGTATAACTCATATAAAAGAATTCCAAATGAAACTTAATTGCTGTACCATTCTATTGTAACCCCTCACCATCTACGTATAAAAACAAACCCTCGCCTTTATTTGTTCCTTTTTCAAATTCATCGACACATGCGCGAAATCTAATTCAAAACGAAACGTCCCCTTGTCAATAAACTTTTCCCGCCGCCACAATAAAATCCACACGCACTAACGAACCTCCCTTCCTCTCCCAACATTCCTGTTCTCAAAAAAAAAACGAGCAGCGAAAGCTCAAGCGACACGAAACAAAGGTCCAATTAAAGCTCCAGTGCAGCGACACATACACACAGTGTGCACTGCAGCAGCAGTCAAGCGTCTCTGTCGTCGCAACTCGTACGTTACCGCCGCCGTCGCGTCGAATCGACGCAGTCCGTTTACTCGCCGCGAAGTGTCGCGCGCGCATCTCGCCTACATATACCAGCTAGCGCGGCGTTTATATGAACGCGCGCAAACGACGGCGTCTGCACGATAGAGCCTCCGCCCTGGCGGCATTAAAGCGGCTTCTCTCGCACTCTCTCTCTCTCTCACTCACTATAGAGTCGGCTAAGCTAACGGCCGCGACTATAAAATCAATCGCTGTCACATTAAGCCGCGCAACGTAATAACTAACTCGCGCGGCGCGCTGCCTCTGATGTCCGCGCATATATAGAGGCGTTTGCATCAGGGAGGTGTATACAGACCACGGATATGTGTATGTGTCTGTAACTGGGTAAGCGTAAGGGTTTGGCTACAGTGCATCGCGCGTAACTTTGGATTCAATTTTCGGAGTGTGGCGTTTGCTCGGCTGTCGCTGCTGTTGGGTTTATTGTTTGTTAGCGGTTGTCGAATAATTTATATTTCATAGTAGTTTCAAAAGTTCTTATTTATACTAATTTAAAAATCATGAAATGTACAATTTTCACGTGGTATATATAACAAAGGCTCTGCGTATCTTTTATTGCTTCCTCAAAGAGGAAGC
>UXGD01002361.1:0-26598 GCA_900474315.1 Torymus auratus | reverse complement strand
GGTGAGAATAACTTATCATCGCCTGGGTGGCAAAAGGTTACAGCTCGACTCGGCGCGTAAGAAGGTTAAAAATCGGCTCAACGCGTAAGAAGGTTACCACTTGATTGCTTCGTTTTTTCATTGACTTTTGAGTTGTGAACCGAGTAGAGATCAGAGAAATTTGAGATTTCATGCATAATATAATTATTTCCCAATGTATCTTATTTTCTAGAAAGTAAATTTTATAAATTTTTTTTTAGTATTGTATATTCAAGACATTTTTCACCGCTTTTTACACGCTGAGCCAAGTTGTAACCTTCTTACATGCCGCACCGAGTTGAAATCTTTTACCTCCCACGCGACGTTTTGAAAGAATCAACATTTTTTACTTTTTAGAAAAGTCTATATAACCTGGTTTTCTCTTGTTTTATTCTTTATTTATTTACTTATTTATTTTTTGCAAATTTATATAGGACGTTTCTGAGATAAATATAAAAGTTAAAAAAGGTTTTTTCTGTATATTGTAAATTTTTTAATTTTTCAAAAAAGGGCGCCACGAAGAGTAGAAAACCCCAGGCCCAGAAGGTGTACCTTGTAAAAAAAATTTTACCCACTTTTGTGGACGGGTAAGTGAATTTTTCGTGTGGATTTCATCGTATACATATTATACGTATAACTCAAAAAATGTCTGTATATATTACCCAGCCAACATTTCGATGGAACAGTAGCCCACATATCACTTTCGTAGGAATGTAGGGTAGAGAAGGTAGAGATGCGAGAGGGAGTTCGTAGATAAAGCAATCTCGCAATTTAAAATTCGCCTCATTTATAATCGAGCGTGACAGAGGAATTTCGATTTATTCCCTTCACTCCAGTTCTCTAAGTTTATGAAAAGGATATAAATTCAAGAATTCCGCTGTATTCCTACAGATAAAAATTTATTATTGATTCTCGAATACTTTTGATTCTTTATTCTTCAACGGGGTAAATTCTCTCATTATGCCCCAGCGCATAATGTTTGGACGACGTCTGTCGTGCTAAACCTCGTTTGTGCAGAGCGCCTTCGGTAATGGAATAGCGGCTCTCCCGCATCGGGTGCGCTACTGCCCCGACAGCGAGACAACAGTGTTCCTTACACCTATATGTACAGCAGCGCCAGCAACATATCGAGCATGCACTTTCCCGCGTTGTCATCTGCTCACTGCCGTCTGCACGCTTGGCTTTTATGACAGCAGGTCTTACGCAATAGACAGTAACCCTCACAACTTTTTTTCCGTGTGCGAGCCCCTATTTTCTGATAAGCGATTCATTACATGTATTTTTAATTAAAAAAAACTGCTATATTTTTTAATAGCCATTTAATAGGGAAGTTATCGTTTCGGTAAAGATCGAATGAGCATAGTTTATTTAAACTTAGATGAACTAAGTTGACTTCATGATCATACTATACTTACAAACCATCTTTTAGTAATATTTTAAAAACACTAACAAGGGGAGTCCATACTCTCCAGGAAACGGATTTTTGCGGACATTGGAGAGCCGATTTCTGGTACCCAAAAAGAAGCCCAGTGCTCACATTTCCGTCCAATGGGCCCTTTTTCTTTAGATATAGGCAATCTCATCTCAAATATCCTCTATTTCGTCAAAAAATGATGTTTCTTCTATTGACTTGAAAAGGAGAAAAAAAAATTATAAAAGTAGACAGTATGAGCTAAAAATTAAGCTGTGATATGTTAAAAATAAAAATATTAGGTTTTTAGGAAATTATAAGCAATTAAAGATCGCGTAAGAAAATGGATAAAAAATTCTTCATTTTTAAAAAGTTTTAATTAAAAAAAAATCACTAGAAAAATGTGAGTTTGTGGTAATTTGTCCATAAATTTTCGATTTTGGAACACTGTGCATCGTAGAGAGTCCTAATAGCTAATTGATGACGATTGCGGCTCACAAGTATTGAAGAACAACAAAGGATAATTCTCTTACCTTTAAAGGTGTCCGAATCTTATACCTCTTGCGACTCTCATCTTTTTTTAGCGGTTGTTTAGAACTTTTCAAGAGCATGTCTTTACAAAATTCTTCATCACATTGAACAATTGCCTCCAATCATCTAAAAATAACATTCTCGTTGGTGATTTCAACATGGACATGCTTACAACAATGTATGAATTCACGCATCTTTCAAACCTTAATAGCAAAGGATCACTCTATATGCTGCTTCTCAGTGCACCAAATATCATAAATAATAGTGCCAGTGTATTGCCTCGCCAATCGCCGAAGGCTACAATTTTAGACTAGAGGCTAAATTCCAGTGACATGAAGATTAATATCGTTAAATTTTGTGATTTTAGATATTCTAGCTTTTCAGTTTCATGTTAAGATATAAAAAATGTACTATTGTCCATTTTCGAAATCACAGAACTGTCATAATCCCTCACAGTTAGTCGAGTACCTTATCAGGACCATCCACAGTAAGTACGATACGTACGTGCCCTGTTTTGTATGTAATTTCTCTAGATCCACCCCTCCTTGAATAACTGTTGGGATAATGCGTTTATCTAGGGATGGTGACCAACGTACAAACAAATGCGACGGCCAAGATCGGCTAGAATTTTGGGACTCACATGAACTATGCTTATAGTCACGTCAAACCCTGCATTACAATGACCAAAAAATATGACATAATGAAGGACTAGCAGCGATGAAGGAGTCTACACAAATTTGGCATTTTCTCAAGGCCAAGGGTCTTACTAATTGTAAGTATAAAACTGCTTAGTTTGAGATTAAGTTTAAGTCAAGTCCGTTCAAATTATACTATGCATCTCCTGTTTGCGGTCGTGCGATCCATCTCTGTCTCTCTCTCTCTTTCTCTCTCTCTCTCTTTCTCTCTCTCCCTCTCTCTCTCTCTTTCTCTCTCCCTCTCTCTCCCTCTCTCTCTTTCTCTCTCCCTCTCTCTCTCTCGCACGCCAGGATGGTCGATCAAGGGAGAAGGTCAAGGGTCCTTTTATGCGGCGATCGCATAACCATGCACCTACGCACCAATACTCAACAGCTATGCGCGTCAACAATGTGCGGGGTGGCAAAGTTGCGCCACCCTACCCCACTCCTCTTCCTCCTGCTTGATCGACGATCCACGCTACGCCGTCGACGCTTCATTATTCCATGCAGCTGCAGAGGTAGATCTCGTCGAATTCCTGTATAATGCGCGAGAACCCTTTCTATTAGCAGCGGGCCGGGTACATACGAGCGAGCTATTTCGCGTGCGACTATAGTGCGCAGGTCGGGCTACGCTATCAGTACAATGTTTTTTCGCTTGAGGGAGAACAGTAGTTTCAGAGGCTTGTTTGCTGTAAGTTTCGTCCGTTTCTGAACAGAATTGAATGATAGGTACCTTAAGTATTGATTAAAAATGTTATATCGAAAAATTCTTTCAACTAATTAATATAATTTTAAAATTACAGAGGACCACATAAGTTTTTCCCATACAAGTGCTAGAGATTTGACACGGTCCACTAGAGGAGTTTTTTTGTTGTCGCAGAATTCGACTTTAATATTGATTTTGTTTAATAAAATCGAATTTATAGAATATAACCAAATATCCAGAAAAATCTTATTAATTCTATGAAAAATCGTTCGCAATGAACCTAGCACGTAAGTTTAGCTTAAAAATATGAGTAACCCAAAATAACTCATAATGGCTCAAAATAACTAAAACTCATATACCCGTTCATCCAAAACTAATGTACCAAAACCCAAAATACATAAACCCAATTTATATAAACTCTAAACACTAAACTCATACACCTATAACTCACACCCGAGACCCGTATATCCAAGACTAATACCCCAAGCCCCCCAAATTAAAAAACCCACTAATCAGAAACTCTCTAAATTTTAACAAATAATCGCTACTTTTTGTAAGTACTAGTCGTGGACTCTTGAATTTACATGGAAGACTCAGAAATCCCAAAACTAAAAACCCAAAATCTATAAATTCGAAACCCACAAATCCAAAATCTCAGCACCATCAATTTAATCATGTAACCTGAAAACCAAAACTAATCAACGCAAAGTCTCTGAACTCACTACCCAAGCCACCAGGAACCCTGTTCTCTAATGGATTTATAAGGCTTGGCTTTTGGATCTATGATCTTATGGGTTTCGAGTTTCCGGAAATTTTTCTGGGTCATTTCCTTTCTTAAAAATTTGATGACGGAAAAGTGAAGCCGACGTAAAACGTTTGTAATAGGCATATTCAAATAGCCTGTAAGTTGCATAGGTGGGTAGCTAGTCAAGCGAGTGCACATGCGCGTTCCTAACCTCTTTTGTAATGCTGTCACACTATGACTATAGCTGTAACAGTCATGTTTCCGTCAGATTTTATTTTTATTTGTAATCTTTATTTTCAAGCATTCAAATTGTTCGTTAGTTTTTTCACTATTACCCTGCCAAATTTGAGCAAAGTCGAAGCAGTCAATGTTGTACAATTTAGAACGAAAGAGAAAAATGTGTGATTACCCATAAGCCCTTCGTTAAATGTATGAAAATTGAAATGTTTATAACTTCTTTTTCACGCTCCCAAAGATCAACAAAATTTAACTGAGTCATTTTTAAACTAAAATCTACCTATCAGCCAAATTTCAGATTTTTTAAATGTGTCAATCTCTTATCCCTTAAAGAGACGAGTAATTGGTTAAAAAATCTATTAAATCAAATTATATTGTTAAGGCTGCTCTCGCACGACAGGCCATATCTATATTTTTTTTTATTAAATAAAAAATTACTATGAACTTATTACACATGCGTACACAAAGCATTGATTTTAGTTGATGTAACATTATTTCGTTCCGTATCTAAACTATTATAATTTCTAGGTTGTTTCACCCAAATAGAAGGTGAACCTAGATAAAAAAATAAAAATAAAATGCTTAAAATTCAGACTTTGTTTTTTTTCTGTTATTTATGGGTTTTCGAAATTCGCCAGAGCCTGTTATCAGGAAATTTTTTCGAAGGGACAGTTAGAGATAATACATCATTACAAAACATGATAAATAAAATGAAATCCGAGCACGTAAGATAACGAGTATTTCCCGTTCCGATATATGAAATTGTATGTGCGTATGTATCCCTGTATATGTGTCACTGTGTGTATAGCGCCTTCAAGTGCCATCCGCACGTTAATTCCCAGTTGTCTCCTGATCGCTGATGCCGTGATAATCCCGCGTGGCTCGCGATTCATCGGCTGTATTTGTATGTGTAGCCGTCGACACAGCGCTACACGTTTCGTGAGTAACTACGCACGCGCTTCCTCCCTCAATTTCCTCGACGCTGCTTTCCGCCTGTTTGACAAAATGGGAAGAAACATTAAGTATAACTTGATATAATTGGAATTCATTGTACAGAAATTACATCTGCAACCAAAATTATTCTTACGAGATTTTTTAATAATAAGTAATAATAATTTTATATTATTATTAATATTATATTATTAATATTTCTTAGAAAACTCGTGCTCGAAACTATTTTATCCATAAAATCGTATGAAGAATGTCAATAGAGAAAGTACCACTACAGATATTAATTTGAACGGTATTATAACAATTAATGTTACGTATAACGAGGAGTCTCACGTTACGCGCCACGGAGAAATGATTGATTTGTAATTCATATTTGATAATTAGACGCGTTTGGGGGGGGGGGATAACAGAGAGGAAGTTGAATCCGCCTCGAGCATAGTAGTGATCGGTGGCTGACTGGACCTGCCAGGCTCAATGAGCTGGATATTGTAAAATTATTTAGTATATTAATAAACACAGTAAGATACTAAGAAAACACTCATTTACTTGATTAAAATTATAAAATCGAGAAGCATCACAAACTAAATACTTAAAGGCGCTATCGAGTAAAATACGTACTGTTAGGAAGGAAACCTTTTAAGTTAAGCTTGAAACATTTTCATACCAGCGAAATCATTAGCCCTTTCCACGTGAAACATAATCCTAGCTAAGAGATTCAATAATTTTTCTGGGACTATTTCCGTGACCCGATGCTAATCTTCCAAGAATGTTAATGCAATCCGCACGGATCCGTAAAAAAAGCGCTATAACTCGCGCGGCAGGTCCAACGCCGGAAAATAAAGAGCCAAAAAGCAAACCCTCTCCCCTGCCAGGAAAAGCAAAGAGTTGGCCCGCATTAAACTCGACAAAAAAGCCCGGCGAGGGAAAGTCGCACGCTCACCCACGCGCGAGGAAAATCGCATGTAGCGAGAATGGCAAAACACACGACACGCATTTGTAACTCGCATTTAAATGTAATTTCCGCATTTTTCCATCCCTCCCCACGCGCACGCGGCATTTTACACTCGCGCGCGACTTATCATAGAGCGCACGACGGTGTCGGATATCCCTCTTTTTGTCCCGCGTTAGCTGGGGTCCCCCTCGATTAAGTGCGCGCAGCGAATAAATTTTCTAAAAGCTTCGAGGTCCGTGTGGAAAAATAAGTCTGCTTGTAAAAATGAAGAATGGGAATAAATTGGGAATGAGATGGTTTAGTTTTCTTTGTAAGTGCGTGTTTTTTCGGAAATATATTTGCAAATACTTTGTCAACATAGGCTAAAAGAACTCCATGAAATTGGATTATTGTAAGTATGAAAATACTTTCATTTTAATACTTGGAAAAAATCTCTTTTACTCTAGGGTTTTTATAGGTTATCTAAAAAACAAATAAAAGGATATGAACTTTATAATCTAGTGTTTTAAATTACATAGCCTTAGAGAATTTTTTTGTGAGTCCAATTTTCGTTCAAACGTAAATCATTTACTTACACCTAGAGAATATACTGTTCTTCCTTAAAACAAATAAGTATGCGCTTCAAACAGAACAGTCCCTACATTTTCCCTGGAGAAACTAAATACTAACATCAACTTGTAGACTTTGATGGTGTTATATCGATTGCTATATTGGACTTTGTAATTCCCAATCAAAATTTTCTTGATTGAAGTTTGAAAATATAACATTGGCAAGGTAGAAACCGCAACGCAACCCCGTTTTGTGAAATCTGGTTTACAATTCTGTAAATCTATAATGTTCTTCAAACAATTAATCTCGATGGCTTTGTAATAAATATTTATACAAAAAATTCGATCAATTCATCAAGTATCAAAATATATTTTCCAATCAAATAAATTAATGTATACATTTTAAGAGAAAAAGAGTCTCGTACTATTGTGTAACAATATAAAATGAAATGGTTCATTTTATTCACGCTCACTGATCGCAAAGCACGGATACTCACAACTATCGACAAGTCGGTACGACAATCTCACGGAAATGACGGTATTCAGAAGAAGAATCTTGCAGTGAAGAGTAGCTTCTATTAACATAAGTGACAATAATAACGCATCTATTTGATAAGCACAAATATAATAAATTTCTCGAACTCAATACACCTGCCTGACGACAATTCTCTTAAAGTTGATGCTTCAATGCACCGAAATGGCATAAAAATACGTAAATTGCTAAAAATCATCCGTCCTGACTTTAAACGTATTTTTGTGCCATTTCGACGCTAAATTTCAAACTGCTATAACTTTTGAAGGAATCAACATTTTCGATCGTCCAAAAAAACGAATTAAAGCTCTTTCTTTCTAGTTTTAATTGCACATATATATCGAAAATAAACTCAAAAATTCATAAAAAATTAGTAGCTAAAAATAAATTCAAAAATTCATATTGACACTTATCTTCATAAAATTATGTTATATTCATACGGCTACATATATTATATTATATTATATAAACAACAAAGTCAATGTATCCATACAAAAACGGCATTTAACTGCTTTCATTCTGTTTGTATATTTGACAAATAAAATCTTTTTTTGAGTAAAATAACTAGTTTATGTTCAAACATGGTGAAGAAACATATAATACTTTTATAAATAAGTAAAATGCTTCCTCAATTAATTTTTCACATTTCGTTATAAATAGACTGCATTGAACTGCTATTTACATGAATTATCATATTACGAAGAGAGGCAAATCTTTTAAATATAATAACTTTTAGTTAAATGAAACTGAATTACCGTATTTGAATGAAAGCAAAAGTATTTCATTATTTTACACATTTACATTTATTTAGCTTTGTTCAAAAATATATATATTTTTATTCCAAACTCCTCAATATCTAGAGTTTTCCTCTTTTCAAGGAAATCCGTATTCCCAAAATAAAACTAATGTTTTAGCATGCAAAAAAAAGTGCCCTTATTGCAAGATTACGTTTCCATTAGAAAAATTATTATTGAATCGAAAGATGCTTTTTTTTAGTGAAAATATAACAGCTATTAAATTTAACTTTTTTATGTTATAAAAGACATTTTAATAATCAAAAAGCTCAGAGTAAAACTGGTAACAAAAAGAGGACATTCACGACCTCTCTGAATTCCTCAGGTAGCGGAAGCCTTGAACCGTTTATTACTCGATGCTCGTACTGGCTATCCGATCCGCGAGTTATCAGCGCAAAAGCGAACCTCTCCGGCGATTTTTCGCCCCCCCCCCCTCACCGCTTCCGGCTAGCAGAACTTTATCTGCGGCACATGGCAATTATCATTAGTCGGACTGGGCTCGCGCGCGCGCCTGCGCCGGTGTTTCTTCGGTCTGCACACGCGACGAGGAAATCGCAGATGAACGCGTGGGGACGATTTTCGGCTGGCTTTTTACCCTAGTGTCGACATGATTAACGAGCGTAATGGTGACTGTTACAAATTAAGCGCGATTAGCCCGATTATTGTAAAAAGTAACGTAGTCGCATGACCGAATCTTTCATATTTTTCATTATTCATTATCTTTATTGTTGTCTTTTGAACCAATGATTTGACAATAATATTTAGATCGTTCTTGACCCCTAATTATGATTGATAAATTACATAAAATATATATTAAGTGTCAGGAATGAAGTGCACAACGACATTCAAGACGTGGAAGATAAGAGTCGTGAAGGCTCAGTGAAATGATATGTACCCTGCAATGTTCTTAGCTAGCACCGTGGTAATTAGTTCAATTATATTATTTTCTGTAATTTATTTAACTTATCCATTTTTCTGCATAACATAAGATATATAAATGTCAATTCTTAATGAAAAATCTTAAAATATGAGTTCCAGTGAAACAGTCCGTATTCAGTCAGACACTGATGTAATTATCGTTCAATGCGCTTATTGTGAGTTATTAATTGCTGATAAACGTGTGTAAATTATTTGAATTTAAGGTAAGATTTTATCATTATATATCACGTGTAACTATACGAATGAAAAATATATAATAAATTTTAATAGTATAACTTAGTCGTTGTTATAGTGAATATAGGATTACATAATTTGAGCGATTTTGTCACTGAGAACACTTATCTTATCTCGTCATGTCGAGAAAGAGTACTATACACATACCTGTAAGAAGAAATAAGTGGTCTATACTAAAAAGAAGGCTACCACATTTTAATATTTTTTGAAAATATCTTGCATAACTAGTTATTATAATCAAATTTAAGTTTTATTTAAAAAGCATGAATTCTCTTTGAGAAAGCAATCTTCTAATGAAGTAAGCAGCAGTTTACAGCAAAGAAGTACACGACACATCCCTGCGATAGGAAGTGCCCTCGTAGAGAAAGAGGGAACCGTAAGACATTATCGGTGGCTGCACGTCACGGCGCTCAACGACCCTTATACGAGCGGCATGTCTTATTTTTCCGCACCCACGATACAGAAAGAAGATGCGATCTATAGACAAATGCATTATTCATGCTTACTTCATTGGACGCGAATATGCGTTGCCGCGCGCAATATTGAAAAACCCTCGTGTTCCGCATCTATCTTTCCGCTGTCACGCTTTCGCTCTATCCTTTCATTTGCTGTTTTATTAATGCTTAAACTACCGCAAGGATAAGTCCCTTTTTTAGCCAAATGATCACTTTGAAGAATGGAAAACTGCTACAGGCAAAAGTGCTGACAGGCGTATAATATGGCAGTTGTTAAAGGTCGGCATATTAAAAATGAATTGAACAAATGAGTATTTTGAAATAAAAGTTTACTGCGCACGTGCTCACAGAGTGACCAGATGGCTATTCGTTGTCTAACTTACTCTTATTGAATGTGACGTCACTTAAATGTGAGAAGGATAGAAGGTTGCCAACTGTTCACCCTGCGGTGCGTAATTTCATTTTTCAAAAATAATATTAAAGCCAAAAAGGACTTTAAATTCTTGATCAATATGAATGATCTGTGAACTAATGTAACTTTTGAAAAAAATAAACATTTCACCCTGTTATTAGCAAATGAAAGCTCACATTCTCTATAAGTTTTATTTTCTTATTTTTAAATGTGCGACTCTCCCTGACAAAATAATTTATGTTAGAAAGTCATTTTTAAGGATATCTCAGAAATAAAGTTATCATCGTCAAAAAAGATTGCCACCCGATTGACCGTGTTTCCAATTTTTTGTATACATATTCATAATAGTCCAGAGAACCAAAAAAAAAACAAACGAAAAACTCATCTAGTAGGTATGAACATCAAAAAATTATTATTTATTTTTGTATCGAGTTGTTTGATATTTTTCGTAGAATATTTTACTTATCTCGTATACATTATTGTGCCTCTGAGTGAATTTATTATTTATCATTTATATTTATATTTTTATCAAAAGAACGATACATTAGTAAACTTTAATTTTATACTTTTTATCATTTTTCTGTCAAATAAGTGATATCAAAATTGTAACTAATTCATAAACTATGCAAAAGATGAGCAAGGAAAAAGGATCTAAAAAAGCGCGTATGGACTAGGTCGAAGATCAAACTCGTCCCTTCCGTTCTCGCGACAGGTGCTTTCCCAACTGGCACTACCATGCAATGTCTATGCAAATTTGTTTTCTAGTTTCGCCCTCGTATCATGATCATTACGACATGTGGAATTAAACGATGTCACGTGCGTGTCATCCATAGTGCAAATAAGCAAGATTAATAAATGCAAATAAACAGAATTTCACAAACAATATTTATCGAAGTAATTTATCAACTAAAAGTATTATTTTCTCGACAACCTTTCACCTTTCTTCACTTACCACGCCTAAAACCTTCACAATACATTACCCCGATAACACGTCACTTTATAATCTCCAATGATGACTCAGTACGCTCTCCGTAAAATCACTAAGAGCAAAATTGAATTTCTTGTCCTATCTCTCTCTCTCTCTCTCTCCCTACTCCAAGACACACTGATGCGCGCGGGCCAGGCATCGAAAAACAGGAAGTTTAGTGCTCACTCCTCTAAGTGGTTTAGTAAATGGGAAAGGTGGCGCGCGGGCGCAGTAATCATTCGCCCAAAGCCGGTTTAAAACTCGTTACCGAACTTTCGCCCCCGCGGCAAGAAAAGGAGCACTTCGGGCGAGCGCGCGCAGTTGAACGTTCTTAAAATCGGGCTATTATTCTTCAGGCGCCTCACCTTATCGTTTCCACCCGTAGCGCGTGTACATGGAAATAGGTCAATCGCATGCATTTCGCCGTTACGTGTCAGAGGTCATCAGTAATTTATAACTCGCCCGTGCCACCGTCTACTCCGTCGCCAAAGTACCTGTTGGTTTTGCCCTTTTTCAGTCTTCGTCGTTTTTGGTGGTGAGCTGCAGGCTGATTGATTAAAAGTTTAGTACGAGAGTAAGAGAGAGAGAGACCGACCTCCCATCTAGTACAGTATTCACGGAGACGCTATACTCTGTGCAACGAACCTTCATACGATTCAATCTTAAAGCGTCTTGCGGCTGATTAAAATGTATGTTATTCAATTTTAAGAATGAATTATTTAAAATGTATTCAGGATAATATGTAAAAAATGTACTCTTTCACGTAATTAAGAAGATACTTTTTAATTAATAAGTATCTTAATTAAAAAAGGTATATTTTGTAATGACTTTGAGATGGTCCTATAAAAAGTACATGCACACTGTTATAAAAAGAATGCATGTTATTCATCGCAGTAAAACAAATTTTATGGCATTTTTTTTTCTACTCTTATGTTTACGTTCTACACTTACGTTGAGTTTTAAGAAAAAAATTGCTGAAAATTTGTTTCAACGTATGAATATAGAAATCATCTCATTTTATGTGAGAAATCAAAATTTCTTTGAAAAAAAAAAAATTTGTTTCAATTTACAAAATTCAAAAAAAAGTTTTTTTAATTTCTCCAAAGTTTGCCACAACTTTTCTAAAGCAATTGTTCACTTTTACAAAAGTTGGCGAACGTTCCAGAAAACATTTCGTAAACTTCATTAATTAAACAATTAATTAAAGAAGGGAAAAGTTTGGCAAACTTTTCAAAAACGTTCTATCATAAATTATCTTTTACCAAACGTCTCCCAAACACAATCTTTTTACTTAGGATTCTTCATAAAACTACCTCAAAATTCGTTACGAGTAATCCATTGTAATTTTGAAATAAAAAATAACGGACTCAGATTTCAGCTAGGCAGCTGTACTGTCATATTGCATGCCTCTTATTATCCTGCATATTCGTGCACCAATATCCATATTTAGCTCGTCGATGTCGTCATCAGTTATCTTTTTTAGGGACACGTGGATCTCTGACATTCTTGATCTCTCGTGGTTTCCTATTATAGTGGCATAGCCCTTTAGTCATTTTGAGTTATTTTTGGAGTAAAATTTGTAAAAAAAAAAGAAAAACAAAATAAAATACCATATATATATTAAACTATATATCTTTATTGTATGTGATGAAAAACATCTCACACCAGACCGTTTAAGAAAGTGAAAATTTTTCGTAGTTCTCTCCCGCTATTATATGACATCTTTGATTATTCATAACTTCACAAGGAATATTACTTAATTAATTTTTAATAAACCAAAGCTTACATTATAACTTTTTCTACCTACTTTAATATTTTACCGATTAATTTTGAACCATTATTGTTAATAAAACAATGTATATTTCAAAAACGTTTATATATTTTGAAAAAATGGGCCTATTATAGAATGTTTTGAGGGTACTAAGCTTCGTTACTATAGATACCATAGAAGTTGCTTCGCAAAGCCTCATGAAAACCTATTTCCCGAAAGTCAAGTTGCCTCCTTGTTAGTAATATACTCTATGGAAATATGAAAACTTTTTGTTTCCGTATACACGCGCGCCAAATAAAACTCATCAACTAAATAAAAATAATTCTCTTTCCCATAAATATATTATTAATTCCCGAAAGCGCGTGTGCACTACAAGTTTTCATCGCGCAAAGCATATTCCCGAGCGCTTAAACCTGTGTATTTTTGTCCAATGTTGTATTTAAACAACGCTATAACGTACTATTTACAGTAAAAGTTATGCGGAACAACTGCCGTAAACTACCATCATTACGTGTACATAAATAAACGCTTGCTACGCACAGCTCCCCGGCCTTAAAGCCTTAAAAGAGCGATAGTTCAAAAAGTCTACTCATTCCACTTTGCTGCTAAGCACTTCTGTACATAGAGACATGCGCATTCCCCTTCGCCTCCTGCGTTTCTTCCGTCAAATCTTTGTTCCACTCGCGCTGAGCTTTACACCTGCCTCTACTAATAGTTGCTAACCTCTCTACTTTATGCTTTCTTGGCTCGCCTTCCCGGTACTAAGCACATAATTTGTAATCCTGAGATAAAGAAAATGAAAGAAAACAAAATATTATTCCTTACTACATATTTGTGTTCAAAATCCTATTTCCAAAAATATAAACCTACAAAAAGAGGCTGGAGCGAGCTGAAACAAAATTTTAAAATGAAATCTAGGAATGTATTAATTCAATAAAAAGTATTGTTCTGTACAGCTTAAAAAATATTAAAATTAAATAATTTTTAGTTTAAATTCTAAAAGTTTCATAAAATCTGATATTTTTTCACTTCATTTCTAGGATTTCAAACTCACTATTCTGACGGTTCCCTACATTCTCACATTTCTTACCTTTTTTAATTTTCACATTTTCACAAACTGTAATGAACGACATTGGTTTTGTACGTTTTATTGCGCCTTGTTACATAATACCAATGCATCAACCTCCGAAATAGAAATTTAATTACGGTATTTTAACCTGCCATAGCCGCATGCGTATTGCAAGACCCACTTTGTAATGTATCATGCCATTAACGTTTGGAAATTTTGCGTGGATTTAAATAATAAAATTAATAGTGTATTATAACAATATATCTACTTTATTTTACAAAATAATCACCAACTACTCTGTTATCAAATTGTACACTCAAAACTGATAATTACGTAGACTCGTTAAATTAATCTCTACGTGCTTACAAACTAAGTTATAATTTTAAAATCCTACCGAAGGTGGGATCTCGCTATTAACGATATTTAACTGTTTCGTCTCTGGCAGTGTTGACGCGAAGCTTGTCCTGGTCTGGTTCCTATATACCATACATATATTGGGTGGTTGCACCTGTAACCGCCCCCCCCCCCCAGTTACCGGCCATTTTTGTTTAAATTTACTTAAAAATAAAATTTTCTAAATTAATAAATATGGTATTCTACAATGCGAGTTATTTACTTTGTAATCGCTGCCTTCAGATTCAAAATTATCCATTATGTTAATGGCAGAAGAAAAAGTGGCTGGTAATTGGTCTTAGATGGAAGGACACAGCTGCACCCACTCTACTATACATATAGAAGCGATAAATTCATTTAGAGGAATCTACGTGCCAATATATTGGCAGCGGTTTTTTCCGATAACAAAGTCTTGCTTTATCGAAATATTTCAAATGCCCGACTTATATCATAAACTAGATACAGCATAAATATTAATTTAATATATAAAGCCTCTCTCAAAAAATTATTATCTATGTCCAATGAATGTTGTTTATATAATAAATTGTAATTTTTTGAGAGAGGCTTTATATATTAAATTAATATTTATGCTTAGATATGTCCAATGAATGTAGGAAAACTATCCCCCCTGAAAATTTCTAAGTGATTAAACACATTTTACTCCCGTAAAAAAAAAATAATTTTCGTAAAATCACTCATTACTCATAACTAAGGAATGATTTTTTCTGATAGCAACAATTTTTTTCAAATTGTAGAGAATTTCATGAATAAAGGATGCGTCGACCACGCTCGCTCATGCACCACTTTGTTCTTAATATTTTTCAATATTCCGTTTCCATCGATAATATATATACTAGTCATCTCTAAGCGCGCTTCACGCGCCGTAATTTTATCAAAACTTCATGTCATTTTTGTTTTTGTAACCTAGCAACCCGTTACTGCCACCTACCAAATCACAAAGAAATTGATATCATAATAAATCCCATCATTTTTTTAAGACATAAGGAAGGATAGCATGGAAATTTAAAAAGACAACATTAAAGTATAACAAAATGGAAAAAAAAATTTTACACATACATCTATACTGACATTTCTTTTAAAATAGCGTATTTCAACTATATAAAACGTCACAGAACACAGTCGTAACATGATTTCAGGAAAACTTTTTTACTGCCATAAAGCTTTTTCCTGGAAGAAACAACACTTTACAGCTAAATATTTAAATTTGAATGTTAAATGAGATACTGAAAGAGTTTTCAATTGCCATAACAACATTGTGCTATACACATATAATGAATGTGGTTATTGCTATTGTAAATATGCCGTAACACAAATTATACTGAATTATCTTTTCTCCAAGTTACTATGTAAATCTTACAGTGCTGCGTATTTTATGGAATAATTCTATTATTATCATTGCCATCCCTTAAACCGTGTATTTTATAAAGAAAAAGTCTCTGAAGTAAATATGTACAAAAAGGTAACATTCGCGTTCTATAATTCACAATAACTGGAAGTATAATTTAAATATCATACATATATCTCTATTAAATAGTAATTTGATTACTTTTCATTCGAAATAAATTGCTTACTGTGTAAAATTATCCGCAGGGGTTTTCAACATCGCAGATCACCATAAATCTTTATTCAGCATAAACACTCGTATAAAAGACAAAGAAATATTTGCATTAGTGAAAAATATATGTGATAGACCTTTAAACTCCTCCTACTCACTCTTCTCGAGCCCCCTCCGCTACATTTTCCACGCACATGGCAGGTCCTGTAGGTGTGCGTCTCTCTCTCTCTCTCCCTCTCTCTTTCTCTTTCTTTC
Organism: Torymus auratus; assembly: GCA_900474315.1. Classification (NCBI taxonomy): domain Eukaryota; kingdom Metazoa; phylum Arthropoda; class Insecta; order Hymenoptera; family Torymidae; genus Torymus; species Torymus auratus. The sequence continues at coordinate 10,428 of UXGD01002361.1, read as the reverse complement.
TCTGAATATCTGTCTTGCTCTGTATGTCTGTCTGTCTGTTTCTCTCTGTATCACTCTCACGCTCTCTCCCTTTCACTCTCTCACTCTCTCCCCCTCCCTCTCCCTCTCACTCTACCTCTCTTTCTCTCTCTCCCTTTCTACCTCTCTTTCTCTGTCTAACCTTTTGACCTACAAACGCTGCTGCTCGCGCGGCAGGCCACGCGGAAAAATGTTAGCACGCGTGCGCAACGCACCGGCGAACCTACCGGATGAATGCTTCGGACTCCGATTCGTTATTTCTAATTAAACTACAGAAAGAACCGTCAACGCCTGCTCTTTTGCTCCTTCCAAGTTCTTCACCCCTCTTCACCTCTTCATTCCTTTTGCGCAAAGCGGTCGCTTATAACTGATTACTTTATTACGACGCGGTAGAACCAAAGAAATTGCAGGGGCGTGCGCGCGCACCTGTAGTTTTGCGTACTGGGGAGGTGGAAGAAGAGCCGGTGTTTGTTAGGCCACACGATTTTTAAGCTGGCTTTTGTGCGAGCCGGGAGTTTGATGAAAGACTATGATAAAGGCCCGTTATTATACGAGCGCCGTGCGCGCTACGCTTTTGTCCTGTAATTGTTTTGGGCAGTATTTTTTTCTTTGTGGAGCTGAGGATTAACAATGGGAATCGAGGATTTTACTCTATTTTTTCTCAGGCTTTTTGTCGGAGAGACTGAATGATTAATTGAGTTTTCTTTTTCGTATAAATACATTCCGTGCCTGATTTTTCTCCTTATTTACAAGTTTTTGTATTATACGGGGGGGGGGGCTAATCGTGAATTGATGTGCTAACGCATCTTAAATTTATAACAGTGATTTGAATTAGTACATTACGCAACAATTGCGTAGAGTATAAGATGATTTTCGCACGAGTGCGGTAATATACTTGCAGCAGTAATTTTGGAACATACTATGCTTTCTACATGCACTCATAATTCTGTACACCACTACGCTATAAGAGTTTGGTACCTACACTATTTTTCATCAGGTCAGAAGCAAACCATTTTTTTCTTTTATTTTTCCTCCTCCGACCAAAACATCGCCATTTGGGTAGCTGGGCCATTATCATCTCCAACTTGCCACTATTTGTATGAAAAATCGTCTTGAAACAGTTCATTTTACACGTCTCATGTCAAATTCCAACGTGGAAGGCTACATATCGCAGAGCATCAAACAATATCATAAAGACACTCTCGTCTGTACCTATACCGGGAAAACTAATAGCATAGAGGCTTGCCTCCTTCACCTCGGCGTGTTCACGCCGCTGCCTTTATACTCCAAAAATGGATTGGGTCCCTTCGATTTTTCTACGAGCACAGAAACGCGAAGATACACGGCTGTACCGGCAGCGCGATAGCCCCCCGAGAGAGCTCCGAAGATATACGGATGCTTTCGAAGCAGCCCCGCACGAAAAGGCATCGATGCGCTGCACACGCCCTCCGCGCCGCCGTCTGTTTATCCGGCACGCGGCTCGGGCGCAAAGACCGCGTCGCGAAAAAAGACTGCACAGCGGCAGAGGAAGCTTAAAAGGGCAAAGCGCGCGCGCGCCCGCAAAGCCGGGGCAAAGAAAAAGCGCGCGCGCGCGTATGTGGATGTAAAAGGAGACAAAACTCAGTCGAAAAGCCGACGCTCGGTGGGCTTTCGCCTTATAGCTACCTGTCGCCCGCGCGCTATGGAGATAAGACCAAGCGTGTGTGCGCATTGTGTTTATTTTACATGCGTGTGAGTAGCGCCGGGGCGACTAGCGCGCGCTCAGCCAAATGCTCACTCGACTGTGGCCGCCGTTGCCACAACCGCATTGCCGCTTATTTTCCGAGTAGTTCGACTTCGAGGAGGTGGAACCCTATCTCGTTCGTCCTTTTCAAGTAGATGTGGAAGCCGTCTTCCTCTCATGTCAATGCGCGGCTTTCGATGCGCCGAGCGGGCCTCGGGGTCGCTGCGTCACTAGCAGCTGAAACAGACGGAAAGCAAGAAAGTGGATGAATAATAACAATAATAATAAGATGAAGAAGGTGAAGGTAGAGAGAAATACTATTGATTATAAATATATATAATATGGAAATCGATGTGATAGATTCGTCTTATTATTAATACCCTGATTGAATGTTTCATAAATGTTTTCATGTAATTGATTTACAGTTGATAATTTGAATTTATTTACGGTCTGATCAAATAAAATGAATTTTGCTTTTTTCATGTAACATGTCCGAACGTTAACATGTTGGTCCACCTGTCGTATTGAGTTCTCGTCAGACGATATTTCAATTACGCCGCTTTTACATTGCAAACGATTTTACCAAGTCGATAGCTGTGCTGCTGTTCAATATTCCGATTAAGCTCGAGAGGCGATGAACAAAGCAAAGCACCCTATTCTGCATGAAAAAGAGTTGTCAGAAAGATTTCGTTCATTAGTTACGGAATCATCCAAAAGGTTTATGTTTATTATTGGCCATTCGAAGGCGTAGTCTCGCCCCAGCCACATTTTTCGGATATTGAGTCTATTATATCTGAAAAAAGTTGTATGTTTTTGTGATTAGTGAAAATTAGTTTAAATCCAATCATGTGTCAGAATTTTTCAAGCTCTTACATGTAGATGAACTTGGCAGATGGGGCGGTAACGTCATTGCCTTTATTCACGATTCACTGGACCATCGGATTATCGCGCAGTCAAATCAGTCTGAAGTATACGAAGAGGACATTCAAATTCTTATTCTTTCTTACTTTGATTTTATTATTTAGAATTAAACTAGGGATCGTCTAACATTCCTCGGATAATTGACTCTAGTCAAACATTTAAAAGACACTATTAGTGTATACATTCTGCTGCTAAAAAGGTTTCTAGTAACTTACTCACTTTACAATTGCATACTTATCGTATTATTATAGCAATTACGCTCGCCCTGACCATTCACGCACGTATGCCTATCTTACACTGTCAGCAAGCGCTCGTTCCGTACCGTCGGTGTTAATAATTTTCTTTATAATCGGAGTAACGTAAATCAACAAGAAAGTACTGGATTAACAGAAACAATCTCATTAATATGTACGATGTTCATGCACCTTATTACTCTTTCACGCCTAAGTATTGATCTTGCGCCTCGTTCAACTCTGACTTGAAATATCTCGTTAGCGCCAGGAACAAGGTTTAAAGCTTACATCAGTAAATAGTCTTCTACTTTGCCTTTTTTAATATTTAAGAAAATGTAATTCATTTTATTTTACACATAATACTAAATATTTTCTGCAAGAATTTTTGCAGAATTTTTTCTTACAAATATTTCTGCGGGATTTCTTGTAGAAATGTTGGCAGAAAATACGGCAGGCTTTTTCACACGGGCTATAGCGGAGATCACAGATTTAATGCTAATCAGTGCTCTAGAAGGGCCCACCATTCCGGAACAGTACGCATATATTAGGATTAGGTGACAGTGCAATCGGTAACCCAGTTGGTATAATGTAATAATTATAAAAAGCAAATGATACTGCAGCTACGGGGGCTACGGATTTTACTACTTCTATATAAACACGATATATGCATACAATTCAACTTTTTTTTGTTCATAATAAAGAGAACAGACATGAAAGTAAAGAATAATATAGGTAGAAGAAAAAAGGACTTCTAAAACGCGAAGGACTTCTTCTACGAGCTTTGGTCTACGAGCTTGCAGAATTTGACGATCTGAATCGCCGTGGTCACCTGCACGTATATTCCCCGAATTGAGATTTTGTATAATAATTTTATAAAAGATCTTCACAGAAAAAATTTTTATAAGAATGTTAATCATAAGAATTAAAAATTAATAAAATGAATCAGCAGATTAATTTTGAGGAAGCCACGTGCCAATATGACTTGGCAGCGGTTTTTCAAATCAAAATTATACATCTGTTCATAATATTCTTTTCTCGTTTTTTGCAAAGAGTAATTTTGGAAATTTTGAACTTCAAGTAAATAGTCGCAGTTGAGTTTGTTTAAAACAATAAATAAAGAGTCATTTATAATAGGAGGTCAAGTGTAGATTTAACTCTGAATTTCTAACTTTGTATTACACAGCGGGTTGTAGCAAACGTACGTATTTCGAAATTGTAACTACAAAGTTTTGGGGTGCTTCCATACATAAAATAACAGCACGACGCATTGAGATATCCGCCTTTAGATAATACGCCAAATAATTCAAAGTATTTTACATATAATTACATCATATCTGAATGGATATTATAAACAAAACTTTTTTTCTAGAAGCAGTGTCTAAAGACTAAATTTAATACATAAATTTTGATTAATTATTAATTTTTCACAATAAAGGTGAACTGATATTTTAAAAATTACAAATTAACTCTACAGAATTAATCTTAAATAATTCATATAAAAGTCATTAGTAGAATACATCCTTATCAAAGTTGTTTAGAGTGCACACACAATAATTCGATTCTATTACTTTCACTTAAGAGCATATTCATACCTTTAAATAAGTTTCACATATATTCCTGCAAAATAAAGATCAATTTTTTTAACTTTTTTACTATAATTTCCAGTGCCGCTGCCTCTTAAAGAATTTACTTTGATGCTTTATGCGGGTTTGAACTTCCAGACCAAAGGTTTCGGTAACAGTCGACGCTTCTGTCTGGCGACTCATTCTTGCTGAGAATTCCGGAATCTCCAAACTGCACGGATTCAAACTTCGCTGATCTGCCTTTTAGAAAATCTCTTTCTCTCTCTCTCCCTTTCCCTCTCCCTCTCCCCTTCACCCCCCCCCCTCTCTCAGGTTTGCTTTTTTATACCATTGTCTCCACTGTCTACAATCCTCTTAAAAAAGTGATGGCCGGATGTTGTGAAGCCTTTATAGATTCGTTATGATTGGTCTGTAAGGAATAGCCGCAAAAATTTGTTACTTCCATTACATTTGAATTTTTTTTTCAATCAAATTATTTATTTTTAATTATTTTAGACTAAATACTTATATCAAAATAAAATAAAAAATTAATCTTTTTATACTTTGAAAAATTATTTGGTTATGACTTCATTTAAACTAATTAAAATTAAATCATACTGAAAAATTATATTCATAACCTTAAAAACAAAATAATTCGCGCGCAGCGCGTTTGGATTTTGCTAGTATGTATAAATTACTACTTGAAAAACAAAAATTTTTCCTAGCTCGCTTAGTTTTGAATGAAATTCCTTTTTTATAGGGCACTAAATAATTTATTTAATTAACAATGCAGCGAATAATTTATTACATTGGAAGAAACAATTACACAAGCCCACAAAAAATGTCATATGATAGAGACTAGACTACTATATTTCCATGTATGTTGCTCTCCTAAACACAGATCTCGGGTCAGAATATAAAATTTTGAAGATATCTTAGAAAAAAGTTTGTTTTTATAACAATATGTTAACATATTAATTTGAATTTATTCAAAATAATAATGTATGTTTTCTAAACGGTATGTTTCAGATTTTCCAAATCCGATAGATAGCACAAACTATGTTTTTACTATCTTCAACTTCCATGCTAAGCTAAAAATAATGTGTAAATGAAATTATAAGCAAACCTTTGTTTGCAAAAATAGCGGACCTTCAATTGATCTCTAAAATTAGAAGAGGAAGGAAAGAGTGAGAGAGAGAGACTTCCTCGGATAAAATTAAATTTGTTTAAAATGTGACTTCCGGCGTTTGAAAATTGTCGGTTTCTCGTGTATTCCGCGATTTCGGATATTCCAATTTAGTACCTACATGTTATATAGCTAGTCTTTAATGTCTTTACCTCAAAAGGTCACCTATAATGAAAATCTAATAAATAATATTGATTTAAACTATAATTTTAATTAATTAAAACATATTGAATTATGAATAGCTGAAAATATAAGAATTTTTCTGTATTAAGGATCCACATATTAAAGAACATGAATTTTAGTCTTTGTTTCATGAATTTTGACTGACAACATTACAAAAAAGCGATAGTAAATAAATCCAGGATCTTGCATACATATTCATTGGCACCTATATTAATTTTGTACAAAATTTACAATTTGTCGGCTTGGTGGAAAAAGCTGACAAGTCGATTTTCCGCTGGAAAAGCCGATACATCGACTATATACAACTTATCCTAACTAAACTACTCTATTTTCAGTTATGTAACGTCGCGCTGTGCAAATTCGCGACCGTAGCTTTCGGTGCCCAAAACAAGTCTGACCGCCGAGCAGTCGATCATGAGACGCGATGTTGGGGCGAGAACAGTACTCTCGTCCAAACGTGAGAAAATATTCGCGCGCTCGCGATAACAACAAGCGTCGTCTCGCGGCACATATAAATATTTACCAGGTCGCTGACGAGCTGAAACGGCCTGAACATACCACCAGCAACGGAACGATTCGAATAATCGTGACGTAAATGAATAGCTACGCTGTCGATTTTATATACAAAGAAATATATTCAAAGTAGGCTGATGCAGTGACCAAAAGCGAAAAACAAAAATAATATTCTATACAAATGCAAAAAAAAAAAACGTAATCATGTCATCCGCAAAAGGACGAATTGTTTTGACACGTGACTCCCTAGCGAGAAAAATCACATGATTAAAGTGAAATAAATGAATAAAAAAGATAAACTTCTTCAAATAATTCGACATAAATCGAATAGTCCGACTGGTTCGAACAATTCGCCAAAACCGAATAGTTCGATTTCGATCGAACAGTCTGATCTGGTTTGAACAATTCAACGAAATGGAGTAGTTCGGTCACGTCCGGGTAGTTCATTTGGTCCGAACAGTTTGATGATATACGTGTAGTTCGTATGATGTTCAAAAGTTCAAAGTATCAAGTATTCGATTCGAATTCGAAAAAATAGTTCGATACTGTTCAAACACATCGAGTCGAGTATTGGTGCATCCCTACAACGAGCACACTCCGGCATACTGGGCCACAACCACTTCATTAACAGGCAACCAGATCAACTTGTTCACAGCGCGCTTGAATTCAGACGACACCATCTTGATCGTGACGACACGGCTCAAAGTGTCTAGTCCTGGGTGAAGCTGGATGATACGGGCTAGTGGCCATTGCGTCGGGGAGAGTAGTTCATCCTTGAAAAGAACCACATCGCCGACCTGGAACTTATGGTTAGGCTCCAACCACTTCACTCGCTGTTGAAGCTGGGACAGATACTCGTGTCTCCACCGCCTCCAAAAGTGGTTCCGCATGAGGGAAAGTAATGTGCGACCTAGAACAGACAGTTAAAGGCTGGGTTTCCTTCAAGAAAGCCTCTGGAAGAGAATTAAGAGGGGCTCCGATTAGAAAATGCCCCGGAGTAAGGACATCAATGTCAGCCTCGTTGACATTCTGGGCATAATGGACGAGAATTCATGCAGGCCTCGATCTGGCACGCGATCGTGGAAAACTTCTCATAAGTGAGTTTTGTATCCTCCACTACTCGCTTGAAGTGGCGTTTAAAGCACTTCACATTATCTTCCCAGATTCCTCCGAAGTTGGGAGCCCGAGGGGGGATATACGTCCACTCGACACCTAGATTGGCTACTGCCTCTGCTACCTACTGACTAACGGATGATGTCTCTTGAAACAGCTGACGAAGCTCCGCGTCGGCACCCTTGAAGATAGTACCATTGTCACTGACCACCTTGAAAACTGGCTCATGTCGAGACACAAACCTGCGGAAAGCTGCTAGGAAGACTACAGACGTGCAATCGGAAACGATCTCCAGGTGCACTGCCTTAACAACTAACTGCGTAGTCCGTAGCGATGCCCGTCACTGAGAATGGACGAGCTGGTTGAGTTAGAATAGCCGGCAGTGGGCTTATCTGCTGCTCGAGAGTGTGTCCGTTGTCTTACCACCTTTCGAACTGCGGTTCGCTCTCGAATTATCCACACTAGTCGCGACAGGTGACTGTGTACTAGAACGTATCCACGGTGCAATGTGAGAAGATGTGATCTTTGAATGATAAGCAAAGTTAAATGATTTATCTGCTAACAAAAGGAGATGTTTTTCAGATTCTGAGAGATAGGACCTATGTAGTCTACCAACCACTCTGAGTAAACGATCATTGTCAAGAAATGGGATCAGCTTATGAATCGGGCTGCTCTTTGCAGTCTTCTTGTTGGCGTTTAATGTCTCTATCTCCGCCTTGAACATCTCTCCTTGTAAACAGGCTTATATGTACCTTTCCTGCATTTATGTGTGCTGGGAGCTTAGTATTAGATCGCCAGCGATGGATGTAGGCTAACGCCCGTACCAGTCAATCATATGAAGAACAGCTCGATACCCAATGAGACAACGAGCTTGTAGTTTGGACCGCGTAACTCTGAACAATTGCCGTATTTCTGGATTCCAAGTTTGTGACGAAACTGTCAGAGGGCAGGCTAGACCAATCTGACTGTTGACCTTGTAACCAGTGGGGTTCATTCCACCATAGCGTGGACTCCTGAAGTTGGAATGGGAAAATCCCAAGAGTAGTTAAATCAGCCGGGGTTTCAGCGGATCTAACGTGCCTCCAAGACGCATTTGGTACTGAGGATATAATTTCACTGACTCTATTTTCCACGTAGGTTTTCCATCTTGAGGGATGGCCTCGAAGGCAAAATAAAACAACCTGTGAGTCTGACCAACAGTGGATTTGGCTCGATTAGTTGTCTAGTTTCGGCAATAAATACACCAGTAAACGAAAGAACAGAGTAGCTCCCCAGAGCTCTAATTTGGGTAAACTCACAACCTTGACTGATGCAACTTTGGACTTAGCTCACACCAAGTGAGCGACAAACCTATTTTCGACTAGGACGACTATGTACAATGCAGCTGCGTACGCCCTCTCTGACGCGTCGCAGAAACTGTGGAGCTGCCAGACGCTAGATTTGAACGTCCCAAACTACCTGGGTATTCTAATTAATTCAGCGTGGGTCAGCTGTTCCCTGAAATATAACCATGATTTTCTAATCTCAGTGGGGATTGGATCGTTTCAACCCACCTCTTGCAACTATAAGTTCTGAAGCAGCAACTTAGCTTGAATGATTACTGATGCTAACCATCCGATTGGATCGAACAGTTTTGAGATGTCAGAAAGCATCGACCTCTTCGAGAGTGATCTAGCTAGGCTAGGGAGAGAAATTTTAAAGCAGAAAGCATCATCCACGGGGATCCACCTTAATCCCAAGATTGAAACTGTCTCACCCTCAGAGGATGATAGTCCTTTGGACGAAAGCACTTGGCTCGTTAGTATGATACTCGATCTTCAAAGAATATGCCACTGCTCGACTTTCTGCTAATTTCGTCGTATTGCAAATTCATTCCGTGACTGTTCTCACTCTATATATTGATACAAATATTCATCGGTAACAACAGCGACCAATAAGCATTAATTATACAGATCCACAAAAAAACGTCTCTGAACTTGGCATAAAAAACAGGTTTCTTACGCATTTTGAGATGCTTAATCCATATCTGAAGTCAAAATAGGCGGGTTCTTTGGACGATATGTTTGAATACTGTTTTATTCTAAGGAAAGAAAGGGTTAAATCTTTACTACTGAACTTCACCATTATCAATAATTCTTGTAACAAAGAACAACAAAAATGCTTATAATACTTCGACGCCCCTTACGAAAACTAGCACGATTCTGATTGCCACGAAGACTAGTCCATTTCAGCGTTTGCCGCGAAAACTAGCACGCTCCATTGATTCGCGTCGAAGAACGAGCACGATCCGCTTGATTGCGGCGAAGACTAGCACGTTCCACTGCTTGTAACGTAAATTAGCACGATGACGTGAAGTGCTATTTTTTGCGGAAAGCTTGCGAATCGTGTTACTTTTCGTCGCAATCTTTCTACTTGTACTATTATTTGGCGCAAACTCGCGAATGATGCTAGATTTCGTTACAACGTCGCGAATTGTACTAGTATTCGCCGCAAAGTCGTGAGTAATGCTTAGGGCTTGACAAGAGCAAGACAATATAATATTACTGCGTAAATATTGCCTCGCTCTTGTAAATTCTTGAAAATTTCTTTCTTGTATTGGTCTTGTCAGTCAATATGGAAAGTATTATTGTCTTGTCTTGAAATTCTCGATCATATTGGAGTTAAGCAGGTGTGTGACAGTAAGCGAGTCGATTATTTGAAAGATTCTTGAGCCTAAATCGCCTGTGGTCGCGAGATCCACGCACAAAAGTAAGTTACGCAGACGTACGACAGTAAGAGAGTGGATGATTAAAAAAGTTTGCGTGTCACAACTGCTTCTTTTTGCGAAGGACTCGCAGTCTCCGGCTATTCGGCTTTAAAAATTTTTTGAATAATTGATTCGTTCACTGGGGCTTGCACGTCTTCGTAACTCCCTTTTTTGCGAGGCCCCCCCCCCGGGGTATTTGGGGTTCACAAGGAAAGTGCACACCCTGCGGA
>UXGD01002360.1:0-26599 GCA_900474315.1 Torymus auratus | reverse complement strand
CGCATAAAATATTCGAGATTAATTTGGTCGGCAAAAAAGTTTGGCAACGGATAATGCGTGTACACCATTTTTCTCATGTTCTGGAACTCCCAAAGAAACAAAAAAATGTGGTGTGGTAGGTGTGCCCTAAAAAATTTTTTTTAATTTTTTGGACCCCATATTCCGTAGAATTGCACATATGAATAATTGTGCTGATAACAATGATGGTAGCTCACAGAATTTTACAGCTAAGGAAAGATTAGAATGTGAAGCAGAAGCTATTGAAGCCTAAAAAAATAAAAAAAAATAAATTGATCACATAGAGAAACTCTTGGAGCTGTCAACGCTAGCATTTTCTTTTTATTTCTCGGAGCCTAGCACGGAGTCGCACGTAGCGGCCAAGGCCGTAATTATTATTGTTTTATGTGATTGCTCATTGTTATTTCATTAAAATATAGTATATACACATCTCAAACGTATAGTCGATGATAGAACTTACATACTTCCTTGCAATGTATATTTTCATATCAAAATACCTATATTATTTTTTCACTGCTGCGCACTATTTACGTTAAAAGAATTTCCTATTCTCTAGTCTAAATTTACGTGATAATGCTTCTTCATGAACGTTAGTAAACTTTTGAAAATTTCGTTGTCGCTGATTAACCGACTGAAAGGACTGCATTAGCGGACCAAAAGGCTGTCCAATATAGGTTATACGGAAGTATAATTGGTTTTATCGTTGTGACGTTGTCGAGTAAAATTGGCTATTGGATCTACAGCTATAGCTCAATATTAGCAGCCAGTTGAGAATAAATATTAATTTCAAATGTTTTCATGCATGATAACATTCTTTCACTAACCATGGGGTCTCCAGATGGTTGTTGTACACCCGTGGGAAGTTAATTCTTTCCAAACGTGCCGGATAAATTTGAAATCCTGCAATCCAATTGGATAATTCAAGTGTAAACATTAACCCTAAATTGGAATCATCCAATGAAGTCGTAGCATTTTAAATTTACCCGGCACGTTCGAATATAATGAACGTTCCCCTCGCTGCGGTAAGAGAAGTCAGCAATGCAAATAGTTTTTTTTCAAATCAGAATTTGCAAGTAATAATTCGAGATACAGGTTATTTAGTAATTTGAGGGATTACGAAGTAAATATATAATCAATTCATATGGCTTCAATAGGTTTACAATATATCTATAGTCATTCTTATAAAAATTCAATAAAATAAATTATCAAGCAATGATTAAAATATGCCAATACTAAGCAGGAAATTTTGGCAAATTATCAATGTATTTTTGTTGTTCAATCCTCTATTGACATAACTTTAGGCACAACACTATCTTTTGATTCTGAAAAATGAAGAATGAAAGTTAATTTTCAGTAAGATTTTCTTTCTCGAAGTTTGTATTAAGACTACTTCTAAAGAATTTCTCAAAAATAGCAATAAAAATGTCCCGGACTCGGTTTTTTCAAGCACGTATTAGTATTCCAAACATATATACTACAATTCATTGAAATCTCTGATAGGAATATCATATAGCCTCTACTAATTAGTTTTTCTCGGTATCAACGTTACGTTAAAATTTATTTTGTTCCAAAGCCTGTTTTAATGATTGGAGGTTTTTTTCGGTATTCTGTAATAAAGGTAGAAAAATCTGACATTAATTTAATTTAAATAAATGTCGGATTATAAAACAGAAAAATGGTATTTCAATCAAACACGGAGAGTATTTTATGTAATATTCAAGAAGCGTACTGACAGATTTAAAATATACGTACAGCATATGCTTTAATAACCATCATGTTCTTATAAAGTTCTAGTTGCTTGATCTGCAATGCTGCGCAAAAAGAAGTATTAATGTCAAGCAAAGGGCTAGGGCACTCGAGGCTAAAAAAAATAAGTTGTACGGAAAAGAAAGGGAACTACTCTGCGCGCGCGCTCCAAATGAAGCAAGGATGAAAAAAGTAAACGAAGCGCTGCAGAAGGAGCGAAAGAGAGGCCGTTCGTGTCGGTAACGAGCGAATTATACTCTCTCCTCCTGCGGGGCGCGCTCGCGCAATATCAGATGGTCCCGAACCTGGTTCCATGGTTGTTAATTAGGATGGATGCCCGCGCCTCGGGCGACTTTTACGAGCGGATACGGCGTGCGAGCGAGCGCGCGCGAACCGAAATAGCGCATCCAACGTTAAGGCTCGCGCTGACCCTCCTCCCCAGGCCGCTTTTCGGGGAATCGCTCCAGAGGATCTGCCTTTTTTTAAAAGCGTGCGCGCTCACGAGAGAGGTAGAGAGCCAGCGCAATTACGGCCCACTAAGTAGTATACGCGAGGCCCCTGATTTTCTCGCGCTCGTTGCCGAGCGGCGAAGAGGCACTGCGCTCCGAATAGGAAATTGATACTTTTGTCAAAGGCGGAGGAAAGTGGCCTGTTTACACCTGCTTTGGTGCCCGTGGATGCGTTTTAGTGGGGCGGCTTTCGGTGAAAACGTCCTGCATTTAAATTAACTGTGCACGTCTTTCGTTTTGGAGTATTGCGTTTCGCGAGATTGATGTCGATTGCGGGCCCTTGCCTTAAACATTGATATTTGCTGGCCAACGACGCTAAGAATGAGGGGTTCGAGCGAACTGAACTTCTATAATTTACATTTTTTGAGAAAATTAAGAAAGCACTATCTTTATCCGCGGATGATTATATGTAGTTGGCAGTTCTGCTTCATCGAATTTCGGTAAGGCGATATTTTGCGGAATTACAGTGGGTGTCGGAATAACTTAACTTTGTTTGAGAAAAATCGGCCACTATTGCGATGAAAAATACCGCCAAATGCCTTTGTTTACTTCTTAGGCATTATGTCAATTATTTTCTTCTTCGTAAGGCGGTAGATTAACTTTCAAGATATCCCTTTCTAGCTAGTCATTTTTAAATCTATACGTTTGAAAGAATATTTCAGTAAATACATTATAGCGAACAGCATGCTTTGGACATAGATAATGGTATGCGGTTTATAATTACGAAATGGCATTAAATTACACGCGTTTTCTAATCAAATGTGATGTCTATGTTTAAGCCAATGTTCATAATCATTCTTCAAATCTGTCTCATTAAATTATGATTCACAAAATTTGCGCAAAGATATTAATCATACCTACTCAGAAATAATTATTAAAATACTTGGAGCTTGCGTATAACTTTTGAATAATCTTGTTTTATGGTAGTTTAATTTTGAAATTCATATTTTCCAAGAAACATATAAATTACCCACGCACGTCGATTGAAATAGTAAGCACTTTCGGATGCCGATTTCTAAATACGTATTTTTATACATGGGATTTTAAGAAAACGCACAAGTTGGTGAATGTTAATGTGTTTTAACGTCTCTTAAATAAACGCGGATAGTAAATGGCTACTAAAACCGGTGATAAATGACCTTTCCATGATAAAATGAGTAAACGTCATAAAATCTTTTTATTTCATCGTGATCAAAACACGAAGCTGTTGCATAATGCAAATTAATTACTGATTTACGTTTAATGCATGAAATTCTACTGAAAAACAACCAGGTCGTAAAAGTCTCAAGTGTCGTAAACTTCGATAATAAAAAAAACTAGGCATGAATAAAATAGTTCTTTTTATGATTTTAAAAACCCTTACACCACTTAGATTTTATAAATAATTCCAAGTATGCATACGTCATTAACCTGAATCGTAGAACATAATAATTATGCAAATACTTACAATAATTGATCAAATTACTATTTTAAAAGTATTGTTACATTAACATTTACAAGCTCTGAATTGAAATATAAACAATACAGTTAAAAGTATTGGAATTATATATTCCACAATGAATAACTAAGAACTATGGTCGCACAATACAATTAAATAATAATATATATAGTTGTTATAAAAGTAGAATATAGAAAATGCAATTAATATTGAAATACATAGACGCCTGGACTAATAAATGAAAGACTATATTTAACTTTACCCACGTCATCGAATGAGACTAATGGAAACAGTACCTGCCGAGTAGCAATCGATAAATCTTCGGCGAGCATATTTATAATTTATTGCGAAGTAATTTTGATTTTCTTAAAAAAGAATTCAACGAACTAAATAACTTTTATCCGAGACTGGCCAGCAGCAGCGTTGTCGGATACAGGCGCGTGCATATATATGTGCATGCATCCGAAGCGATTCGTCGTGCGCAAGAAAAGATTGGCGGTGGCAGGCGCTGCTGCGGCGGCAATAAAAATACACGGCTTTCCCGGTGTCGACAGCCCGACAGACAGACACCAATCGATTTTCACGCGGTGCTCGCACCCTCGGCCGCCGGCGCGCCGGGTCAACTCTAGCCCGACGTTCGACGCTAAATCAGTGTCGATCGTAATTTTTAATCCGCGCGACGGAGCAATCGACGGCCCCGATCGCGTATAGAGAGCAGAGGGGGGAAGAGCGAAAGAGGGAGAGGGCGAAAGAGTAACGAGCCTGGCCGATACACCTCTCTCGGATTCGATACCCCGAACGTGCGCAAGTGCGCGCAGGCGCGGATGAAATCGTACGCGGCCGGCAATAAATCAGTAGGTAGCCTGGCAGCGTAGCTCGCGCGCGAGCGCCGGGCTTGGCGTATAACTATAGTAACGGCCGGAGAGCTCCTGTCTTGGGTACTTAGTTGAAATTCGATAAAAAAGGGGCATGGAATGCATCACCGCTCCGGACGAGTTTCTTTGTTGCTGCCGTGGAATGCAAATTTCTTTATGGCCTCAAGTCTCCGGAAAATATAGGATGCTCGTGATACGTATATATATTTTATAGTTTTGTGAAATCACGGCGGACGTTTATTTGTGGGATTTCGATAAAGATAATAACAAAAAGAAAATATATCTTAAACAGAGCATTTTGCAATATTCGTATAAAAGCTTATTTTTGTTATATCTATTTCTCGCCTAAAAGTTGACACACGCAACTCTTTGTGCATACAAAATAGCTTCTTCTGTTCCCAATAAAATATTAACCATAAATGTCATATTATAATGACAAAGTTCGCCGCATTTAAATAACTTAATAAATAACAGAAATCCGTTTTGTAGGAAAGGAATTTTATGTGTGGTAATAAAAAGTGTCTAGCATTCTAAATAAAATACGAAAATTTATGTCATAGATCGTATTAATAAATTCTTAGGAAAGCGATAAAAAAAAATAGTAGAATGAATGAACCGACAGCTGTAACAAATTTGGTTATGTCAATTTGGGCTATTCGAATAGAATCATAGGGGCGAGTGCTCCTGCGGTTCGAATAAAGTAAGTGAGAATTACGAGGCGATAAATTCTTTCCAGAGTTGCGTGCACCTCTCTAATACATAAATTCGAAAACTAGTTTTCAGAATCTAGTCCTCACTTATTTTATTACCATATATGCGGACAACGGTCGAGACACACAAAACCCGCAGTGCATTATATATGTGGCGTGGAAAAAAAATCATAAAGCAAATGTTATAAAGATTACCTTTTCCGACACGTCCTCGCGGCGCTAAAAAATATTTTCTCTGCCACGCTATCAAAATACAAAGACACACCTTACTGGATATTCAAATGGCGTGCAGCCTCGGCGGTGGCAACAACGATTCGCCGTGCATCATCTTAACATAATACAGCTGCACAAAGAAAAACGCGAGCTGCTTATCGCCGCGGAGAAAAAGCACAATAGCCTTTGCTTTTTTATCAGGAAAAAAAGGACAGGAGAGATTACTCGCTCTCTTTGTTCGCGCACGACGTGTCTATACTGTATATACATATATATAAGCTATATACGCGGCCAAGGAACGGCTGGCCGTCTATCGGGGCGGACGGAGGTAATCTGGCGAGTCGTAAAACGTGTCAGGATGTCGGACAAACACCTACTCATTAGCCCAGGTAGGCCGTTAGCCGGGTGGCAGCAACGGCGGCGGCAGCGGCGCGAGTGCGCGCAGGATTACGCAAGCGGGCATAAACCTCTGGGGCCCCAGCGCGAGAGTGAATTATGGCCCGGCCGCGAAGCATAATTCAACCGGCAGCGGAAAGAGAGGCGGCCATAAGAGAGAGAGGGAGAGAGAGACGGGGAGAGGAAGGAGTGTGAGGCACTGCGCGAGGATATTTATTTATTTGCGCCGAGTTCGCGCGCGCACGCCACTTTTACGATTGCCGGGCGCGAATTGCTACGGCTGCGGCCTTTCTTAGAGGGCCCGCATCGATGTTTAGTACTACCGGTTCGACCTAAATACACGAAGATTAAATAGAAAGTTTGGCCTGTCTTGAACACACGTCGAGGCGAGGATTACAGGAGAAAGAATGAGTGGGCAGGTTTCAGCAGAGTGGAGCTGCTGCGCCTGCTGTTATGTTATTTATTCGAGATCGCCTATAAGCGACAGCGATACTTACGAGAAGACTAAATCATATTCACCCTGTTGTTGAAAAATTTTTAATTAGAACTAAAATGAGGCTGTTAAAAATGACGTAGAATAGAATCTGACTAGATTTTTAAAAATTCTACTGCGGTATAAAGTCTTTGTTTTGATCTTAAAATTTTCATTTAAAAATATATAACACTATTTTGTTTCGTTAGAATATGACTGTTTGCTGAAAAAATAGTCCTACAACGATAGGTAGTTAGATTTAAATAATAAATGAAGCTTATCTTGGCAGCTATACAGCAATAACCGATCGATAAAATCATTCTGCAGCATGATTTACACGAAAGACATTTTTATACAAGCTCATAAAGCTGACTAGAAGCCAATAAATATTTTCCGACAGTAATGACAAGTAATAATACTTACGGACGCAAACAATTTTCATAATTTCCATTGATGAGCTGAGCTGACTAAGCTTAAATAATAGCTCGTCGTAATTTTTACGCTTTATAAGGCGTAACCGTTCGTACTAATTGGATGAATTTTCTTTCGTTAATATCGTCACATCATTACGAGTATAAATATTAAAACAGAATCCAGTAGCGATGAGTGTTTTATTGTAACGAATGCTATGGTAAAATAAGTGACTCTGATGATACTCCAAAAACTACATCATTGTTCAATAAAAGGATACGTGTAGGTTATACAAAGAGCCACCGCATGCATGAGAAAGTAAGAGAACTCGACTCTCTCCTCGATATAAGTAGGCGCGCAGTCGCATCATTATACACTTGCGAAAACGCGCGAAAGATGCGTGCCTCGGGGTCCGGCCTTCTGCCTCGTTTTCATCAGCGGCGGGCAGCCGAGCGCAGCACACAGCAGGAATGAGAAACGATCGCGAAGGCGACTCTTGATTCATCTTGCATTATCGTGACGTACAATCGCAAAACGCGCCGCTCGCTCGCGCGGCCATATCGCGGGAGATTAATGCGCTCGGTCCGCGTGACGGATGTGACAGGCTGTCGCTCGATATCTCGAGCGACGATGCCCCGTCCTCTCTCCTTCGACTTTTTACCGCGTTTTCTGCGTATATAGCCGCACAGCGCGGCCTGTTGTAAAGTTCACGTTCGCGCACGCAGTAGCATCTATTGGCCGCACGGGAGCTGCTTCGTTTGATGACGCTGAGAGAGAAAGAGAGCCGCGGGAATATTATCTGACTGGAGACCGACGCGCGGGACTGTTTTTGCAAATGCGCCGAGGTGCTTTGTATAATTCGCCTGAGCCCGTGTCATTAATAACGTTTAATCGAAGCATATGTGCGTCGCCAGAGAGGTTCAGTAGTTTTTGCTTGGCGCGCTGACTGACGCTTCGATATCTTTCGAGTCAAGATTTATGGATTAATACGGCTTTGCGGCTTTGATCTGCCGTCTAAGCTTTTTAACTTGGATCAATGAGAATCGATTTCGGAAACCTAAAAGGGCATTGAAGTATATTATTCCAGGATGTTATTTAAATAATGACGATAAATTGGTTGAAATGGATAAACTTTGTAATCAATGATAAGGCGCATCAATTATTCATATTAAAGATTTGTGCAGAAGCGACGTCGTTCAAATATCATAGATCAGTTCTAATTTTGATACTCATAATTTGGCAATAATCGACAAATTTCGCGACTGACACGGCAATTGTCAGAACTAAAATTAACAAAGTGTGTCCCATAAAATAATTTATAACAGCAATGACGTTGAAAACTATCTTTTGTCAGAAACATTATTGCCACAATAACTTTAATCGGTGAAATGCAAAGCGCATTCGTAATATAAACGAAAGTTGCTTTCTGTACGAAGAAATTTAACACTTAATAAATATACACCACACTCGTTCTGGAATTTTTTTAACTTGCTCTTCCTCGAATACTTAATATAAAGTACTTTTTCGAATTAAAGGCTCCGATCAATCCAATAATGATTTCAACGAACGCGTTCACACGTGCAGCCCGTGCAATTACCGTACATCATGCACTTAAGTGGCCTGGCTTATACACTGGTCCAGTACTCCTTTAACCTGAAATTTATCCTCTCCAATAAATGCGCGCGCGTGTGAGCTGGAATTGAAAGTAATGCCCTGAAAAATAATTTTCGCGATGTCGGGACCGAGATACGGAGCGAATCCTCGATTGTTGGAGGATTTAACTGATTAAGCCAGTCGCGCGCTTCACACATATACATACATATTAAGGGAGTAACGTCGTCATTGCGGTCTCGGACGCCTACGGGGCAGCTCTTATATACATTCCGAGATAGGAATCTCGTCGGATCGTATGTTGCTCTCTCTCTCTTTCTCTCTCTCTCTCCTTCTCTCATGCGCGCGCACGTGGCTGTCGCCCGAGTAATTGGCTACTGAATTACATGGCACGATTGCGAGGATGAGGAGGTGTCGCGCCCGTATCACGCAAGAGAACTGCTGGTTTGTCCAGCGCCCGTTATATATACTTGGCTAATGACTTTGAAGTACTGCGGGCTGTTTATGCTACTTAGATGTTAGTGCCTTACGTTACACGTCTGCGTACAAGAAAATAATATATATATAAGTTTAACTTTGTACTTCGTGAGTGGTCAAAATATCGCAACGTTAAAAATAATGTGATGTATGATGAAAACACATTTGCATTGCGTACATTTTAATTATGTGAGCATGTTTTTATCTTTGACGATGCCGACAAATAAGACACAACTTTTAAATTTTACTCTCATGTGAAATTACACAACGGTGATAATTTTAGATTGTATGAAGCGATATATTTAGTTTTGCAAATGCTTTTAAATCAAGCATAAGCCTAACATTTTGAAGACACGTGGTAGTAATTTATAAGCTTCTAGCCGGTTGTCATTACTCAGTTAACCGCTCCTTTACGGTTATAGCATATATGCAAGTGCGAATCATTTCCTCGTGTAAATGGAATATAGGTATATTGATTATAACTTATCATAAATATTTTTTAACGACCATCACAGTGCTCAAACCGTAGCATTACGTCTTATTTAGGACAAGTCTGTCGCACAAAGGCGATTTCCAATAACACGTATTCTATTAAAGTGCAGCGTGATTACATGGCGCGTTGAGTGCGTAAGTGTAAAAAGGTGCGCGAGAGCTCCTCTCGCTGATTGAAATGTAGAACCCGATCGGCGATTAATCCCTTATAAGCTGCGAAAAAAGAAGGAAAAGTCCGCGACGATGCGATTACGCTCAGCCTCTTTCAAATCGATTACGGCTGGACGATGATTACCGGTCTGAGCCGCACGCGATAATGCGAAAAAACTGCTCGTCGAGGTAAAAGACCCTCGCGCAGTGCCTCGGCTCTCGTCGCACACATGCACACACGAGAGCGCGAAGATGACGGCGAGAGATGTTATGGCCTCTCTCTCTCTCCGGCAAAGAGAAATTAATGGGCCGAGATATGAGGCTCTTTGAAATTGCACGGGCTGCGCGAGAGCGGGGTCGTCGCCTACCAAGAGAGAAGCGAGAACCGCCTTTAGATCGCGCGATCGCGCGCCGCCGAGAGCCGCGTGCGCGCGAGCGGCGAGGAGAGATCCTCATTAACCCGCGGGGCTATCTCCCGGCGCGACGCGCGATCGTGCATTATACGTGTCTTACATGCGCGCGACGCCTCACCGAGAGGTGCCGTATAAGTACGCCGCGCACTGCGTGATCACGCCGCTTACACGAGAGCGAGAGGGAAAGAGACAAAGAGCTTCTTTCCTCGCATTTGTCTTGCCGCGGAGGTTTATCGCACTTTCTCTTATTAACGCCTGATTACGTTCGTATATTACGCCAGTTCAGCCGAGCCTTTTCACTCCTACGTGCGCGGATATGTATACTTATATTTATCGTCTTTTACAATTGTTTAATTAAACCTTTTTTTATTGAAAATTATCCTCCTGCATCATTGTCAGAACGAAATTTACTACATAGATTCATCCTTAAAAGTCATCGTCTTCCTTATAGGGAAACAATCTGCAGATATTCGTACAAAAAAGTGTGCAGAAGTAGCTGTAACAAATTTCTACAAAGTTTTTGTGTACAGGAAAACTCTGTAGAAATTCCTGCAGGAAATACTTATTTTATATTTGTATGATAAAATGTTTAAAAGTCGAAGCCGGTGAATAAAACGCCCAATATGGTTACCATCCACATGATATAGTCACCTGCCGTGTTACCAACCGCATGATAACACCCATACTGGGCATTTTGGTCACGGGCTTCGAATGTTTAATGCTTAAGTAAATATAATTAATTTTTGTGGAATTTTCCTTTTTTCTCCAATTGGTTATTTCTGCTGGGCAGATTGTACCGTTTATCATATGCTACGTTTTATGACTTGGCTATGACTTGTTTTTTATCTAAAGTAGACGTTCTTGACATCATTGACTTCTTGGATAGCGAATGCGGCAGTATGAAATTTGCTTTTGTTTATAGCGCGAGGAATTTAAAGTTTGGTGGAGGAAAGTACTCGTGTTATACAGAAATCTGTCCCTCGACGGAGAGAAAGAAATCAGTAAAAATTACTAAACTGTCAAGTAACTCCGAGTCAGACCTAAAAACCTAAAACTTTTGGCACTTTTTACTAAAAGTTTTATAAATTTTACAAAAAGTTTAGGAAAAATTGCCAAAAAGTTTGGTAAAAATGTTTGGTTTTGAGGTCTGCCTCCGGGTTACTTGACAGTTTGGTAATTTTTACTGATTTCTTTCTCTCCGTGTCTTTGATAAACTTCAAGAGATTTAAATGAATCTCTGAGCAGTTGAAAGCTTAAAAAGTAATGTCTGTTTGGTTCGTTATTTTTTAAGTCTTCATTTATGGAGGAAATTCATTCTATGATAGTTTAAAAGACTACAGTCCCAAATAAAATGGTGAATAGTGTTACTTCTGAGACGGTTTAGCCACTTCTGCAATGGTTTAGGGTTTAGGTTAATTTTCCTTAATTTCTTACATGTCGAATCTCATCTATAAAGATCGAAATGTCCTAAGAATTTTTTTCCAATAGGCTTATAAATCTTTCTTTTACTGTAAAGCAAAAAAACATATAACAAAAAGATTACATTAATTATAGAAAATAAGATCTTATCTTTGAAGGCAAAATTATATAAATCCTTGCTTTTAATTCTATATTCTACCGTGTGTCGCCGAAAGCCATCCCAGCCTGACCTACCGCGTCACCGTACAGCGGTACAGCGGACAGGCCGGAGAAGTGCGGCGTCTGCGAAGCAGAAGTACACAGAGAGGTGAGGAGAATCTGGAAAAGACCCCGGCCGAGGAAAAAAGTGAAGAGTCGAGCTCGGGGTGGCCCCGCGCCTTGTGCCAGCGCGGCCCCCGGGGTGATGTACGGCTCCGCGGCCGGCGCGATACGCCGACACTAAAAGGCTTAACGAGCATCTTTGTCTATGCCGTGAGCGGGCCGCAGAGTAAACAGGACGTGGCTTATCTTGTCACGAAAAATCTGCGCGCTCGCGCCATAGCCCGAACCTGCCGCTGTTGAACTAACGTTAGTGCCGTTGCGCTGCTGCTCCTGCTGCTGACTCCTCGCATTTTTTTCTGCCGCCGCGACTTTTAGCTCCGACCTTTTTTCCGTTGCCTCCTTACATTTTTTTCCCCAGCGATGCGTGGGTGCCGGAGATAATAGGATAGGCGCGTCGCGTGCGCGCGAGCCTTTTTAAGAGCCGTGCAATATGCGAGGGACGCGCGCTCATTGCCGAGCGCGAGAAATTGAAAGGGTTAGCAAATTTTTTTCCCGCCGCGCCTCGTCGGCTTCTTTATACGAGTTGGCAGAGATTAAGATAGCGCGTTCGCAAGAAGTTGCAGAGAGCGAAGTTTCGCTTCGTTTAAGTGGCATATAAAAGTCCGATTTCGCGATAATCGGCTTATTTATCGGGCGTGTTCGCGAGATTCGCCGCGAGAAAGTGGCGGGGGATTTTCGGTTTTATTAAAATATACTTTTACCCGATGTTTCGGGTTTTATTGCGTTTTAAAAATGATAACACCTGTTTTTTATAGCCGGGGGGCTCATAAATGTTCCGAACGCGTCTTATTTATAAACTTTAATGCTCGTGCATTTCGCTTAAGAGCTGCGCGCGAGATAGATAGATGGATCAAAACAAATAATCTATACAGCTATGCAGCATAAGTATATTCTATTAAATATTTATAAATTTATTCATTCGCTGCGCTGAAAGTAGTATAACTTTTAAGTATCCAATATATATGTTAATGCGGTTGAATTAAAATTCACTTTATTCGAGAGCAAGTAAATTATACGTCAGCGTGCTTTTGAGACACACACACGCGCGCGCATTGATTTATAAATATTACGTTAACGTGTTTATTACAAAATGCAAGCATTTATTAATTGATTTTGCATGAGTGCGAATGTTTTTAAGGGTAAGATAAAAAAAATGAGGCAAGCTGAAAATTTATATATCTTCTGACGTTATCGTTAATGTTTCGGGTCATTATTTTCAACATGACAAATTGTTTGCACAGGGGCTACAATAATTTTCTCTGCATTCGCTCTCGACAACTTTGCAACACACTTCTCGTATATACGTTTCGAGATATCATTCCGAACCGGTATATTTTATTCATGACAATCGATAAGATTTGAGGTAAGTTAAGCGCGTGTACAACCATGTGTAATTCATCAAAAGTTGTCACGAGTGACGGCGTGTACCACGTTTGCTCGAACGCTCGCCGCGAGTAAAAGATCAATCCAGTATGATTCAGCCTACTTTCTCAGCCATCACAACAAACAGTTAGACGCGAGATTTACAAAACCCGCTGCTCAACGATTATATGTATGTGTGCACAAACACACATACATCACACTTGGAGATGGTCCGTTAATTCAGAAGCTATCCGAAGACACGTATCTGTCAGACATGCCATTAGTTACTCTTCATTAAACTTCCCGCGTCGTCGCGTCCCAATGTAGCGCGCGCACGCATACACACTTGCGTTTTCACGAAAGTCTTCACTTGACAATACAAAAAGTCAGACAAAAGAAACGTTGGGCTTCGCGATTATTAATTACAATACGTATAGACGTCAGGAATGATGCCGTTGACGTCAAAGTCTGGCAGATTCACGGTTGCTGCAGAAGAAAGAGAATCTCCGCATGTGTGTGTGTATAACACAAAGGTTCGTGTGAGCTAAAAGCTAACGAGCGCCTCCGTAATTAGCGAAGCGCAGCCTGTCTTTCGCAGGGTGAGACAGGACTGGGAGAAAGGTGACGCATCCAACCGGCAATTAGTATCCGGACATCTTTATGGACGGGCGGTCGCGCCAACGCAGGTGCAGTGTTATATTCGCTCGTCCAGAGATGCTCGCCACACGTTTTATAAGGATCTCTTGTGTATTAATCTTCCCGAAGCCGGAGAGACGTATATATATGAGTGTGTGTGTGTGTACGTGTGTATATGCCGTCGTCCTGTCCGCTCCTTTTTTCTTTTTATTCCCTCTCGAAGCCGCTTGTCACGTTCTGCTCGACGGGGAAATCCATCAATTAAACGCGGGCCCGCATATATTTCAAGAGGTCGGAACTCGTTTGCTGCCTTTGACGAATGCGTCCTTTTTCTGCGACGTCGAGCCGCCGCGTACTTTACATATAAATGACAAGCACTTTCGATTTTTGATAATGACTTTTGCGGACGCGCGCGCTTGTAATTGGGTTGATCGAACCATTTTGTACGCTACACGAGACCTCGTTATTCACACTGTCCACCATCAAGATTGCAATGTTGTTTAACGTTCGGCTTTTTATTATATACATATTGTTCTCTTTGGCTGACGAATTACGTCGAAAGTATTTAGCAATCGACGAGACTGCAGTATGAAAATCGAGTACATGAAAAATTTCAAGGATTATGCAAAATGCTTTGCTTCAAAAAGTATACAAAGATAACTTTTAGACATTCTTTATAAGGAATAATATAATTTTTACTCACATGCGAGAAATTAAATAAAATATAAGATATACACAGCTGTAACCGTTGTGTAACATTTAAAAGTCAGTATAGGATACAGGCTATAAAAACGTATACTTTCAATTCGAAAACCCTGAATTTAATTACAAAAATCGCATGAATAAATAAGAATAAAGTCATAAATATTTAACCCACAGTTTACTTACAAATCGAGAAAAATGTATACATATCCCGCGGAGCATAATTTATGAATTGACTCGGGACATCAACAACAAGCGCTTCTGATTACTTTTAATGAGGGCAATAAAAATTTCTCAAAAACTTTTACAGCTCATTCAAGATATTTAATCGCGTAACGACGTTTTAATAAATGCGCGAAATAAATTTCAAGCGCGCAGCGCCTTTTCTTTTTACGCTCGTTCGTCTCGAAGATTGAGAAGAGGCCGGGCGACGCTCGTGAATCGCCTCGCGTATATAGCTCGCAAGAAAAAAAAGAGCAGCGCAGGCGAGAGACAAAAAGTGCAGTCTCTCGCTGATTGAAACGGCTCATAACGAAGACTGCGCGCGCGGACCGGCCCTCTCTTCCTTCGCGCGCACATACCTTATGCGTGTACGCTCGCGCGCGTGAGCGCATGAATATCCATCCAATCATGCGGTATTGCGGGTAATAACGGAGCACGCGCGCTTTAAACGGCCGAGGCGTGCGATAAATAATCGGCAGCAGCAGCGCGCCCAGCAGCAGCAACATCGTCAGCTCGCCTCGTTTATAATTCGGCAGGCGCGCGCACTCGTTCGCCTTATTCGACGAGCACCTCATAATTACGCACTTTACCAGCCACTTTTATAAGTGAGCGGGAAATTATACGCGAGAATTATTTATGGAGGCGAAAAAGGGAAAGACGACGAGCCGTTGATTATCATTTACTCTTTTATTATTGGCCTGTCGTGCGCTGCCTCTCAGAGTAACGGGTTCATCGCTTTCGTATACCAGGATGACAGTATATGCGGCATGCGTGCTCGACGGTATAGTAATTAAGAGCTAATTGATTGCAAAAGTAATTAGCACGAGTTTTCGTGTTGAGGAAAGCGGAAACTCCTGAGGAATCGCGGCCCACGTCGGCTCGCTCTTGGGCCAGAGAAGGCGCAAAGATACATTCCCACATCTAAATGTTGTAATATTCTATAACTACTGTAATGACGTATTTATAACATTTTATAAACTGTTTATTGACAGATGCATCTTTTTATATTTATTTATTTTATTTCACATGTCGAAGCACGTTTAATATTTGAAAAATTAAGTACTTCTGTTTATAAATTCCGCCAATTAAATTTAATAAATGACGATTGAAAGCAACACGACATGGCAAACAATTTGTACAAAACAACTTTTAAATTCACATATTTCGTGATAAATTATATACGCACATTTCATTACGGGAGTTGCGACCTTGGACTCTCCTCAATTTACTTTAAATTATGATGTAAATTAAGGGTATAATGTAGTTTCAAGATAAAGTCAGACCGCGATCTTTCTGCACGCGATGTTATAAAGCGCTAATTAAAATACATCGGACCGATCATCGCAGCGAGAAACAAATTATTCGTCAGAGGAGTGAGCGGCGATAGACGTTAAATACAGAAGTCATGTCGTTCACCTTCAGTATTTCATTTGGCGCATAACGAGTGCGGCAGAAAATTATATATGAGTCACGTAGGAGATTACATCCTCAAGCCGGCTTCTAAGTCTTATGAAAACATCAATATAATAAGCTGGCAGTAAAAAAGGTTGGAATGAACTCGGCCCGACACCACAAAGGATGTTGACTCATAATTATGAGCGATATCGTAGCGATATGATCAACTTTCAATAAAGATCCGTTTTCAATGGTTTACTGTTGTCTTTTGTTGTACACAACGTGTGACTAAAAATGTTGAACTGTGAGTTATTTTTACGTTTAAAATATTTAGAAATAGTGTTGGATAATGAATTTTGTACGAGTTAAATTAATGTTTTCTTTATATAATTTTTTTAGCTCCTTCTCTTTGTTTTTTCATGTACATGAATAGAATTTTTTTTAATTACCATTTAATTCATGCATTAATCGAGGAAACTCACTTTTCTGTAACTTTTCACACGTATCATCTACAATCATTACTACGATCGCTGGTTGGCACTCGCGGCGAGCGCCTCACTACCACTGCTGGAACCTAATGAACGGAGAAGGTTTAAATTTTAGTTGATAAAAAAGAACAAAAATTTTGCGTGTCTTTTTAAGTAGTTTTAAATATAGTGGGATACCTATTTTATAGTTAATAAGTTGTTGAGTCTAGTGGCGATGATGAGATCGGCAATGAGTAGTCCAAGTGCTAGCATCAAAGTTATTTGCTTACGACCCGGTGTTTATTAGCAGCTGCCTTGTTTGTATCTAGCGGAATTCTACGGGATATTAGAGAAGATGCAGCCATCGCAGCATATAATATTATAATATTCCATTCCGGTCGATTGCGGGAAGTTCACCTAACGTCACCTACTGAAAGGAAACAGCGCAGTGTGTGTATGTGTATGTGTGTGTGTATGTGTGTTTTCTGGGGGAGATTAGGAGAATATGTGTTTACGCAAACAAAGATGTTATGTAGGACCCGTTTCTGGTAATAACTACTAAAACCTCCCTGATGGTGTTATGCAGGGCCTCCCCCAGACTGTAATTTTCCCCGCGGGAACCGCTGTTAGACATTACTTCGCGGAGGGTAGTCGCAGCCTTTACGGCCTTCTACACCACCTGGCCCTAAGTCGGACGGCTTCCACTTCTCTCTTCTCCTCCTCTTTCTTCTTCTCGCCTAATGTAATTTAATCTGTCCACCACTTTGGTGGCAAGATCAATCACAACATCCCATCCTCTCTGTGAGGATACTAAGCATCTCCCGATGTCCTCAGGGGTTAAGGAGCCTTCTCATAAGGCCCTGAACTGTTCTCTCTCTCTTCCCGAAACCTTGCACACACGAAAAAAGCGTGCTCCACGTCCTCGTCACTTTCAGAACATGTTGGCAGTCCGCGCTTTGGTATACTCCAATCCTCTTCAGGTAGCTGCAAAAGCAGTCATGCCTGGTTAGTACCTGGGTGAGATGAAAAGTGACGAGGCCGTGTCTCCTCTCTGTCTACTCCCCGACACATGGGATGATGCGATGGGTCCACCGACCTTTGTTCGCTATATCCCATCGGCGCTACCACTCTTCCGCGGTCTTCCTGGACCATCGGTTTCGACGCCGTCCCTGGTAAAAGTCATCCACTTCTTTAACCATGCCTTCGCGATACGACTCAGCTCTCTCAGCTGCCAATAGGTCCACGTGTCCGGCGACTACCGAGAGAGCGATGTCTGACACGGTACGGTAGGCACAAGCCACTCTCAGCGCGATTATTCTATTTGTAATAGCCTACATCTTTTATAAAAATCGACATTTTGTAATGAAACACAGCTTGAATTAAAGCTTTTTTTGCCTTCTTTTATAAACTCTCTAGTCCATTAACATGACAGAAATATTCAAAAAGCTAAAAAAAAGGGAACAAACTTTGGACTACCATATCAAGGAAGGTTGGACAAGAGGGAGTACTTGTGCCTCTGGGTTTGATTTTATTCATGACCGTTTTATACGGTCGTTTCCACAGGTCCCAGTCCACTTCCTCGCAGAAGTCCTGCCAACACTTTCTTTTAGCTGTCTTGATGGCAATCTTAAGCTCTTTTTTCTTTTGCTCATAGCTAGTTGTCAATTCTGCATACGAACTGCTCTTTGGTGTAGTCTCCTAGCACGAAGGCATTCTATACGTAATACCGCAATATCCTTGTTCCACCAGTAGACTGGATAGCGTCCGCTATGATTCGACTTTGAGGTCATCGAAGCATCGCATGCCGCTGTAATGGTACGCGAGAGGCTTTGAGCCTTAGCCTCAGCAGTTGTTCCTTGGACAGATATTCCTTCCAGAAAGCAGAGAAAAGTTTCTCTGTCAGAAGTAGCTGGTGCCCATTTCTCTTTCTTTGGCATCCTTGTCATATTTGCTGTTCTGTTTGTCAGGTGGAGCTGATATGTGAGAGCTCAGTGATCGCTTCCAGTGTATCGATCACTGACTTGCCAGTATGAGCCTTCTCTACTCAATCTGAGATTCACAAAGGTCAGATCTACTATCGCCGATTTTTCTCCTTTAATGTAGGTTGGCATCGCCCCTGTTTGCGATCTCTAGTTTTAGCATCACAAAGGCCTCGAGTAGTGTACACCCGCGGTGGTTCGTCTTTTTGCTTCCCCATTTGGTTGCCCAAGCGTTAAAGTTCCCTCCGATTACGATTGGCAGTGTAGAGGTTCTAGCGCTGGCGACGATAGCATCCATGGATCTTTCGAATTCTTCTATTGAATCGCTGGGTGGTAGGTAGCAGCTGTACAGTCTTATACCCAGATGGCCGCCATGCTGGTGCCATCCGTTACCCAGCTTGGTTCACTAAGATCCCTATACTGCTCACTGATGATGACTATGTTCGCCTTCTCTTCTCGGATCAGTTGGAACAGAACGTCCTGGGCTACCGTACAGTGGTACAGGTTGATTTGAAGCACGTTAGCCATCGTTGCTGTGTTTTGCATCGACCTCCATCGTTACCTGCTCTTTAATGGTCGCCCAGTTCACTACCTTGTGACCCTCCGTTCTACACATAAAGCACAGGAGCGATCGGTCAACTGGACTCTTACAATTCTATGATAGGTGTCCGATTTCGTGGCATTTGAAGCAACGCGTCACTGTTTTACGTAGCCGGACCCAGCAATTGACCCATCCTATCCTGAGCTTACGGGTTTTCATCAGCTTCTTTGTTACTGCTACTGGCAACAGGACACTGACTGCTTGAGTGCCACTGTAAGATGCCCGGAGTCTGATATTCGCAGCAGTCACTATTCCGGAGCCAGTAACTAAAGTAATCGCCTGTGCTACATCTTCCGCCGTTGTTGTTTCGTCTAGATCTTTGATATCGACTGTTTCCTTGTAGGACAACATTTGCACTATCGCTGACTCTCCGAGGGTAGACAAGCCTAACGTCAGCAGTTCTAGGGTCACGGCATTAGGCTTGTCCATTTCCATGAGCAATTATGCTGCTTTGGTGCGCCTGATGCGGATGACCCTCTCTTGCAGATCCTTCAAATCAGCTACCCCTTTGATAATTCCTAGGATGTCGGCGTACGTAGATTAGCCGCACTTCTTTATCTTGAAGGCATCAGATCGAGCAGGTCCCGGCCCGGTTGTGATCTGCGCCTGCCCTGTTTTTTCCATACCATCATTCTTGGGCCTCTCAGCTTCTTTGCGTATTCCCCTTTTCACTAAGGTCGTCCAATCGGAGTCTTTTGCCTGGTTCCTATAAGCGTCGCGCTAGGAGAAATCCCCTTTCTTCTTTCGCTTCCTTTTGCCTTCTTCTGCCTCGGTGTTTTAGGTGGTGTCGTTTCTTCACGTTTACTGTTCTCCTGTATCGCTTTCCCTTTCTGGAAAAGGAGCAACGTCTGACTTGACCCGTCTTTGTTGGCTCAAGCAGTTCTCTTGGACTTTGGGCTTTGATGTAACTTGGCGAGTTCCGTAAGTGCTCTGTTGGTAGACCTTGCCATGTTCTTCAGTTGCATATGAAGGTTCTTCTTGCTAAGATAAAATCCACCAGAGACTCCACCTTTGTTCTTAACGCTTGAAAGGCTGCTCTCTGCACTAGCCTGGTTGACATCTTCTTCTTCGCTCGTCTTTTGAGATGCAGTAGGGGCCAATCGATTTACCCCTTCTGCACCAGCCTGATTGGCCACATCGTGCTTCTGCGCCCCCCCCCCCCCCATCCTTGGAGCATGCACCGACCACCGGGGTTTTTACCCGATCGCAGTCGGTGGCGGGATTTTCTTCATTGTCGAGGGTACCCGCTTGGGGTACTATATTTTCTAGCACATCTTCCATATTTGGTTTATTATATGGGGTGCCTTCTCCTAGCTAGTTTTGGTCCGCCGTGGGTATTTTATTTCTCCGGAACTCTTCAGATTTGACGGGCATCCCCTATCAGCCACCTGAGGCGCTTGATGCAAGGCTAGTAACTCGACACGGCGTGTATGTGAGTGTGGATTTTAAAAGCAACCTTTAAACCTTTTCCTCATCAATTTGTCAATCTAAGCATATACGGCTACTCCCCTGGAAAGTCTGTTTCTTATGATTATTATACACATATAGGTACCTACATATATACGAAAGGCTCACTATATACGCAGAAAATTTGAGACGATCAGCTACTTCTCAGTATTTGCATCTCTCTAATAATACACCACACACGCGTCGAAGGATATACGTTTAATATACAGTTCATCGATTCGCGCGGCGAAAATCGCGGACTAGATCGCTAATTAGACATACCTATATCAATGACGATTTCAGAGGTAAGTCATGGTGTGTCGAAGTGTACGAGGAAGTGATTGGCAATTATCTGTGGGGTGGTGCGGGGTGTTTCTGATAGGGATAGATTAGGTGGTTTTAAAAGAACTAGTATTGTTTTGAAGGAGTTCTGGAATACTGTTACTTTGTACATCTCCAATGTCCTAGACTCAACCTCAATTTATTATCCAAATCGTCTACATTATACACGTATTTAACATAATCAAAACCTAACCCTTCTTTGTTCGTTACGTTCCAGCACTGACAGTAAGCTGCATGCCGCAAGTGACAACTGGCCATCACGATGCGCGTGTTACTGTGTTGCTGACGTCGATGCGTCCGTATCACTACTGTATTACGATGAAGAGGGCAACCCCACGGTGAAGACCTATCAGGACATGGAGATTCTAAGTTGCAGCTGTATCTCAAGAGGAAAATAATGTGAAAGACCCACGTGCAGTGTAAAATTTAATACTTAAAAATTCAATTATCATTTTGTTGTAATACATTGTTTCAGTAGATAAGTAGATAATACTTATGTGAAAATTAAAAATTCTACCAGAATAAGATATTTAAAGTACAGAATACAGCAATCTTTAGTAATATTATTGACCAAATCAATTAAATAGTTCTAAAAAAGTTATTCTTTTGTTTCATCGCCACTTTAGTGCATTGGTAAAAATGTTGGGTCTTACTCGTTTCTCATTCTCATAGGTTATCTTTCGGTTGAAAAAAATTTCGAGAATCCCATTTTCTGATTTAGTTTGAGTGAATCAAAAATTTGCAGATACAAAAGAGTGCGATAAATTGGCTAAAATATGTTTTGAATTTCTGACTAAAAAAATTTTGTGTGCCTGGAAAAATAAAAATTCTACAGTATATATCTATAATTTTCAGATAAATTCTAGTTTTTACGTAAGCATCACACATATTTTATCATATTATGCTTTACATATCGGATCGCGATACTATTAATAACATTCCAGCGTTGCTTGTGGCATTTTTGCATTCGATATTTTCGTCGAAATCCCACGAAACACTTCCATCTTCTCCCGCGAATCTGAAAAACCGTAGCTATACAGCATAGGTAGAAGCTATAAGCTCGGGTCAGTTTCCCGCGCACAACGTAACTCGCGAGAAAAATACCAGCAGCTCAAGCGGTTCGCGCCTACGATCTTCCTTTATGTTCGTACACTTTCATACCTGAGACGCGAAAAACGCCAAATAAATCAAAGATACAGGCTGAAAAAGCAATCTCGGTTTAAGGCCCCCCCGCCTGAAATATGCAAGGGTAGGGACAATAACTCAACCGATAAAATGCTTACCTTTCTCCCTTCCCCTCGTCTTACCCAATATACACAACGTGGTGCAAGCCCTGGAAAAATGAAGGAGAGAGAGAGAGAGAGAGAGAGAGAGAGAGAGAGAGCTGCTGGAGCCACCTGTACGTCAAGATCTCTATATACATATATACATGGACTTCTCTGCGGGCCCGCCTCTCTCTCTCTCTCTCTCTCTCTCTCTCTCTCTCTCTCTCTGCGCGCTGGCCGTATCCACGTTATAAATCCAGCAGATAATGACGACATGTTTATACTCTTCATTTGTATGCTAGGCGAGGAGAAGAGCGCTGCCGCCGGTCGTTCAGCAGCTTTTCCCTGGTGGTAAGCTCACGTCTTCCTCTATCTTTCTTTTCCACTGCCGCGGCCACCGCAGCCACTGCTACCTCTTCTCCTTCCTCTTTCCGCAGCTCTCACAGTCTCTCTCTCTTTCTCTCTCACGCGGCGCCTGGAATTTATGTATCCCCAGCCGCGGCTTCTAGCTGCCGCGCGCGCGGCTCATGAAGCCCTGCCAGCTCGATCCTCGCGGCTCGTATTTATAAAGGCGCGTGAGGCCAGCGGAGAGAAGACGGACGACGAGCTGACGCGATAGGGCGACAACGACAACGAACCTCGTGCTGGCATTCTTCTTCGTCTCCTTGTCGAGTCTTCTATTATGGGCGCGCGCACGTGTCCGTGAGGTGATTTTGTATCTTTCTATTGCCTCTCACCCGAGACCTGCTTTATCTGGCTTTTCCTGCCCCCGGCCGGGAAAAAGGTATATCTCGCGCGCAAGAGAGCATTAAGATAAACACTTTTCAGTCGTTACGAGGATTTTATATGGAGAAGATTCAGGGGGACAATTTATCTCGAGATGATGTTGTTAGCTTACAGCAAGAGAGAAGAAAAAACTTAATATGATTACATATCAATATTGTTGTTTGTAAAAAAAATAATAAAAAAGCTACAAGATCTGAATCGGCTTGTCTTTGTTCTTATCGTTCTATTCTCCTACTGTTTTATTTTGACCTTATTGTTGTTAACTCTTAATAGAGGTGTGTACGAAGAGCGTCTTATTTTAAATCAGAGATCTCTAGTTACCGTCTTGTAATAATGGAAAACGAAACAAATTTATACGCTAAAAACTAAGATAAATATTGTTGTAATATATATAGCCTTATCAATCAATAACTATGAATTGATTGTTATTCTAAAGTAGCTAAACATAAAATAAAAAT
Organism: Torymus auratus; assembly: GCA_900474315.1. Classification (NCBI taxonomy): domain Eukaryota; kingdom Metazoa; phylum Arthropoda; class Insecta; order Hymenoptera; family Torymidae; genus Torymus; species Torymus auratus. The sequence continues at coordinate 3,267 of UXGD01002360.1, read as the reverse complement.
TTTGAACAAAACGTCCGTTTAAAATTTTAAAATAGGTTAACGACCAAAATAATGAGAAGCAAAATTATGAAATTCATGCTCTTAAAGTATATTACTTATAGCGACGTGTGACAAGGTGCAATTTTATTTTGCAAATTTACATAAATTTTGTAGTTTTATCCAAGAGTACCTAAACAAAAAGTACGCTGTAATATAGAGTCTAATTATTCAGAAATAATGAAAACAAGAGTTTATCTACAAAAATTTAAATAGACGTTATTAAAATATTTAAAATTATTTTCAAGAGTAAAGTAAAAATTTGAAGCGGAGAGGGGAGTAGCTTCCAATATAGACATTCACCCAATGTGGAAAATCCCTCATTATTTTTTGTATAAGATGATAACATCAAAATTAATACTTTTAATATAATTGTATGGATGAAAGTCACCTAATACAATGATATTTAACTTGGTATATATAATACCAAACCTTTAATTCTAATTTTGTACAGCTTTTCGTTCATTACAGTGTCTACATCGGAGGTCTCTAACGTACTAATTTTTTAAATATATTATAGATCAGAATTTTTTCTATGAGAAAATTTTTATCTGTTTAAAACGTACCACAAAATATTGATAATTTTGTTTTTATAACACGTTTAAGCATATATAATACATAAATGCCGCCAATTCACAGGCACGCGACTTCTTCAATCTGAATTCATTGCTTCTTTACTGTGTTTTATTTTCACACAAAAATTTATCTAGGATAATCCATCATAAAATTATTATACAAAATATATCATCGAAATTCACTATTTTTAGATACTCAACATAAGCCATACGAAAAAATATTTTCATTGCGATATACCGTCACGGTACCAGTTTTTGATCAGCATCCTATTTTTGATGAGTAGAATTATGAACTTTTGGGTTGAATTGACAATTACAGAATTTATGTAAATAATTCTAAATTAATCTACTTAATATTATTTTACTTCCTTATCCTGATACCTGTTAAACCAGATCTTATTGATGATCAAAATTTAATTCCCGACCGATCGGAAATGGGTTCCCTGTATGCTCACGCAAAAAGAGTAATTTTATATAACTTCTTTTAATAAGAAAATATTGGCGTTACTCTTCTTAAATGATCGAATACTGGTGCCGTAAACAAATAGAAAAATAAAATATCGAGAAATCGCTGTAAAGCCAATGAAAATTAGATTAAAAAAAATATTTTTCCGATATCAGTAAAGACAAATAAAAAAAATATAACCTGTTTGGTCAAAATCTACCTGATAGATTTGCCTGCGCACACGCGCACACACACACACGCGCGCGTATTTATAGGAACATTTTCTAAAAATTGTGTATTTTGGTCCCACATATCGCATAAAACACTTCTATAATGCTGTCTTGGAAAGTTTTGTTTATCATCACAGTGCTTCCTCTAGGAGTAGGAAACAATTGGAAACCAAAACATCTTTTATAAAAATGACTTTATAGTATGAAAAAGAATTTATTTACTTTAAAATTTGATACTTTTACATTACATGATGTGTGATGTTTGAAAGATATCAATTTAAAGTTATATCAGCAGATGAATGGTTTTATGAAATATTTCTAAAGAATGTTAAAAAAGGCATAAATGGTAAAGAAATTTAAACAGTAAACATTTTTATACGTATCCATATAGGTAGCTTCGTGCGTGGCAATTTACATGCGTTTCGAGTTTCTCTCTTTCTCTCGCTCGCTCGTCTCTTCAAACCAAATTACCAAAACTTTAGTATTCCGTACTGAGAACGCATATATCACTCGAGCCGAGCCGTGTCCGCGTTCGAGGCTACACGGCTACCGCGTGCTTTTGCACGCTGTTCACCGGACGAACGTCGCACGTGCTGTCGGTTTATGCGCCAGTAACGAGCGCACAGCACCTAACCGGCCGTTGCCGCACTCGACGCGACCGCAGCTAGATTACTATGATGAACGACGTTGTACGTAACATATAAGGACTACTTGTCTTTTTTATGTTACCTTTTGATCGTGGAAAGGGGAGATATTAAAGACACTTATTACTTTTATGACACAGTCGATGCATATCGACGAATGAATGTCGGAGTACAAAACTACCTCTGACAGCTCTTACGGTCAAAAATTTCGCCTTCGAAGAATTACCACTATACTGCTGTTGTTGCTGCTGTTACGGCGTCCAAAATTATCGTAAGAATAACCCGTGCGCTGGTTTTTTTAAGTAACGGGTTATTTCGAACACAATGAGATAATGCCGCCGTTAAAGCTAAAAGAGATCTTTTATGTGTAGGATTTATGCTGTAGTCAGCTGCTGGGAGTGCAAAATTGCAGCAACTATAATACAAGATCGCGCGAGCGCGCTACTGGATACAACCGATCATTAACACAGCAAAAAATGTCTACAAACAATGCTTTATAGCCACGATAAAAACATTTCTCGCGAATGAGGATAATAAAGAGCGCGCGCGCCCATTCTTTTTTTCGCGTTTAAGAGAAAAAAGTTACGTATAAATCATAAGTGATATATACACGCTCCTCGTAATTTTGTGCCAACTGTACATAAATTATTTATAATAATTGCCGACGATTACGGCTGATTTCGCTGCCATTTACATCTACCTTTTTTAAAAGAGAGGGTTTTTAAATGTGAAAATTATTATGATAGCGTAATTCATTGCGATTATTTAAATCTTGTAAAATGTAAGCTTGTCGTTACTTGGCATCCTGCTTATTCCTATTTTAATGTATTATTATCATATGCGTAACCATATTCGCCGAAAACTCTCTTGATATTCCAGTGACAAATAGATCGTAATACTCTAAGAATATACGTCAAAGAACTGAACAATTGCGTCTTTGACTGTTTACATTTAGCTTGAATTATTATACCTGGTAATTTTGAAAGAAAGATTTATATAAATGTTTAACAGACCGTAAATGACTACGCAGAACACGGAAATATCGATTTTACAGTAAGATTATCATTTGATAATAATACTAACATAAAACTGTAACGAATACATATTACATACAGGAGACAGTTCTTTTTGCGTCTTTTTTTCAAGGAACATAGTGTAAAGCTGCTCAATCGTCTCTATCACACTTTCTTTTTATTTATACACACTTATTTGCTTAAATGTCCATAGACAGATTTCTAGCAGACTTATAGATAGTAAACTTTAATATTAAGTAATTTAATTTATAAGACTTTAAGACCGATGGAAAAATTCTTATCAGTGAATGTAAATTACAGTCG
>UXGD01002359.1:0-26599 GCA_900474315.1 Torymus auratus | reverse complement strand
CTTCAGAATCGTAAAAGGTGCACGATTTTACTTCGGAAAAGTGCTATTGGTTATTATTATTATTAAGTTCGTACATGTTGGGTTATTGAAATAATTACTGTTCTTGAAACGTTGGGTTGGGTTATTGGGTTATTGAGTTAATTATATATCTGTTCTTGAAATATTGAGTTATTGAGATAATTATATTACTCTTCTTGAAATGTTGGGTTGGGTTATTCGGTTATTGAGTTAATTATATATGTGTTCTTGAAATGTTGGGTTATTGAGTTAATTACATTTCTGTTCTTGAAATGTTGGGTTATTGAGTTAATTATATTTCTGTTATTCAATTGTTGGATTATTGGGTTATTGAGTTAATTATATATATGTTCTTGAAATGTTGGGTTGGGTTAATGGGTTATTGAGTTATTTATATATCTGTTCTTGAAATGTGGGGTTGGGTTAATGGGTTATTGAGTTAATTATATTTCTGTTCTTGAAATGTTGTGTTGGGTTATGGGTTTATTGAGTTAATTATATTAATTTCAAGAACAGTAATATAATTAACTCAATAACCCAACTCCACATTTCAAGAGGGGAAATATAAGTAACCCAACAATTCAAGGACTAGTAATATAATTAACCCAATAACCCAACATTTCTAGAACAATACTATAATTAACTCGCGGGTATTGGGGAGTCGATTTCTGGTATCCAAAAATTAAGCCCAGTGTTCACATTTCTATCCAGTGGGCCCACTTTCTTTAGATATAGGCAATCACATCTTAAAGGTTCTCTATTTCGTATAAAAATTATCTTTCTTCTATTGACTGTCACATTGCAAGTATTTGAGATACGAATACGCGGAAGAAAAATTATAAAAGTAGACAGTAAAAGCTAACAATTAGCTCTGATATATTGCAAAAATATTTGTTTTCGAGAAAATTATAAGCACTCAAATATAGCGTGAGAAAATGATTAAAAATTTATTTCTAACTATTAAGTGGATTGCATTTTTAACCATTATCTTACGATATCTTTCATTGCTTATAATTTCCTGAAAAACAAATATTTTTTTCAACAAATCAGAGCTTTAGCTTTTACTGTCTACTTTTATAATTTCTCTCTTTCGTTTTCGTATTCTAAATACTTGCAATGCGACAGTCAATAGAAGAGGTATCATTTTTTAACGATTTAGAGGATATTTGAGATGAAATTGCCCATATCTCAAAAATGCGGTCCTATGAGATTAAATTAAGAACACAGAGCTTCAGTTTTAGGTATACCAGAAATCGATTCTCCAATGCCCGCCAAAATCCGTTTCGCGGAGGCTTATATACGATAAGATATAAAGATGGTTAAAAAATCTACCACACCCGAACAAAATCACTTCGATCCCATCATCGTATACGAAACTCAAACACCACCAACAACAACCTCGTATCGAATAAAGATCGCCTGCGGACTCGCCTCGCGCGCTTGGATTTCACGCCTAAAACGGCTCGCTTAAACTCCCTACATGGCATTGCCACCTTCGCCGCTACAATTAAAGACTCTCTCACTCAACCACATAAAAAAAAATCATTTACTCACGCTTTATAACAAAGGCGGTTTCTTTCTCGCCTATATATATATTTATCTATCTCCTTAGACACTTGTGTTTGTAACTCCTCGGCACACCGGCGTAGGTACGAAGAAAAACGTGTATGTCTGCGCACAGCGGCGACGAGCGGCGCTAAACAACTGACGGCCCCGACGAGCTGCTGCAGCGCGCGCAACCGCACGAGACCGAGCCTCTATGTGTATGTAGGTACGTATGTATGTACGCCGGTGTGTACGTGAAGTGAGAGAGGGAGAGTCCCTCCGAAGGATATACAAGCGTAGCGCGAGCGCTGCCTCTCGTGTACTTTCACTCGAGAGAGGTGAGTTGAGGAGCGAGCCAACGCGGTGTCTTTGTGCGGTTGAGACTGTGCCGGTAGTCTTCTTCTTTTTTATTCTTTCTTTTTTTGAGGTTTCGGTGATGGGTGTAAACAGAAGTGGCTGCGAGGAGGTGTTGTAGAGAGGTGTAGGGAAGATTTGCGAACCCTTTTGTCTGCTTTGAATGTTTATCAAAACTTTATGACAACTTTTTATAAAGTTGCCACCGCTTGTCAACATTTTGTTTAACGCTGAACTCAAATATCTGACCAATACTCTAACTTTTAATACGTAATGAAATTTGACTTGCTTATTAACGATATCATCCTATTTTTAATAATTTTAGTTTCGCGCTGTTAAGTCACAGGGTTTTGGCTCAAATATTCCTTTTTATAGCAGTGTATGTAAGATTGTTTTACTGTTTTTGTGGTACAAAAAATAGTTGTTCATCTTTTTGTATAAAAAGCCATTAAGAATTTTTTTAAATTATTAGATTATTAGACTTTATTAATAGAAATCATCACTGTTACAACGATGAAAAGTATATGTATACATAAAATATTTATGGAACACACACTTTCCGTGCCCCATTTATTACTATTTATTACACACATGTCATTCGTTATGGCTGAAAGTGGCATTTGCCGAATACCATTGACCAATGGCTTTATAGACTGCAGCTCTTCGAAGAAACACGCTTATGAACTACATCCGATACTTAACCCAAATTCGAATATATGTGTGCTACTCCTCTCATCGATGCATTTTCTAAACGAAAACACACGCGCCGCGTATTTCAAATGTTTATTCCGGATACGCACACACTTTCTTATTCCGCGATGATAAATCTCGTTCGGTGACATGTGTATTTAAACGGGCCTATATGTATTGGAATGCGCACGCGTATCGTGATGCTGGAGTGACATTATTCAGCAACGCAGTGATTTTGAGGAAAACTCGTGGATGTAGGTTAAAGCCGATTGATTGTAGGAATGGTGAAGGTTCGATGTATTTGACGGAGTTTTGGAGCGGCTAGGGATACGATGAATTTATTGATTTTTCAGGTTTAATACTAGAAAGGTGTTAAAATATTCGAGTAAGATTCCATCATTGTAAAAAAATTCGACCACAAGATAAGAACCTACAAAAAAGGAAGAAACAGCATTTTTAAGTTATCATCCATCAACTTTTAACAATTAACACACGTACATTCCGAAATTTTGTACAAGGTAAACGACCTCCGCAACGTCTACACCGCAATACCATCATAGCCGGCGATTGCGAAATTTTCAAAACGAAAGATCAGTACTCACAGCCCATTGTTTCGCAATCACCACCGCTGCGCATATCACTTCGAGATCTGACTCTGTATGTACATACGTTGTTGCGACACACGCGCGCGTGGCGATGATCGATACAGACTTAGCTTTTAATTGAACTCTCGGTGGGTAATAAGGAATTTTGCATAAACTTAACAGCGGCGGTGTTATCGGGACGGCGGATCGCGTCCTATAGTCACGGATATACATACCGCGCGTGTATAAGCGATGGAAGAAAGAAAAACGTGTATTACGAGGTATAGAAAGCCCGCGGTTTTCCGTTTTCGTGTATACAACGCGGGTTTAGGAATTTTAACGAGGCGCGGAAATCGTGTATAGCGTGGTATCAAGATGTTTGTTTTCTTAATTCAAGCGCAATTATTATAATATAGCAAAAATGCACGCTGCAGGTGGAACCTCAATACCCGACGATCGCATACGTTACTTGTATAAGTAGTGTAGCGCGACAATTGAGGCCTTTTTTAAATACCGACGAATTTAACGAGGCTCGGCCTTCGCAATTGCGCGCGCGCCGAGTGAAGTCACGCATCCCGCGTTAAGGGATTACGTCACACGCCGCACGGCGACAGAGAGAGTGAGAGAGAGAGAATGGTCTGGCCAATGTCAACAGAACGGTTTAGCGCGAGAAATATATGCGCGATGGAGTTTTTTTTTGCACGGAATTTAAAATGTGGGGAAATCATGGTATATATGGCCTATGGATGCGCATGTATTTGTCCGAATGATTTTATTGGTAATTACTTATGTGAAAATTTAATGAATTTTTGTTTATCATACATTGATGCTCTGTATTTGATTAGACTAAAGAAAGTTGTGTTGCATAACTTTGATTATCAAACTTACATGTTTCATATTTCTATGGATCAACTCAACTGTCTGGTTTATTAAATCATAGATATCTAACTGGAGATAAACAATCAATTAGAATTTACAGATAAACTTCACAGAAATTCATATATGTTCCTACATTCAATGATCGATTGGCTTTTATACACTGCACTTTTACTTTCATGAAACATAAGTCTTCAAATAATTTTCAAAAATGCATAATATTATTCATCATCCCACAAATTTATGCATTTATTCCCATATAATTGAATAAATCCGATATGCGCAATTATATGTATCTCCAGAAATAATAATTACTCAAACGCGTTGATTGAAAATGTCACATTTATCTCGAACCTGATTTTCATATAATATACATTATATAAAATTAATGATTTTCCTTCGACTGAAAGAGAAAACTCGCGCTCCACTTATTACATTCAATGCTCTACCTCGTTTTCAATAATAAGTACAACCCTAATAAACCGACGCTAACAAATAATCGACTTTCCACTGCTTTACGCCGTTAGAAAACGAAAGCCCAATTGTTCTTGCGATCCAGTTTACACTGCGCGGGATCTTCGCGACATTGGAGTCTCGCACAGAAGAAAACAGTTCCCAGCGAAATAAATGCGCGTATAGTTCCATTCATACGTTCGTTCGCGCGCTTTGTTTTTTTTGCAGGCCCGTACTTACTTGTGCGATATACTTTCTCGCGTGCAGTTGGAAAAGTGAGTGTGGATTTGTAAATATGGTGGGGAGTAGTATAGGTATGGTATTAGAAGAATGTTGGGATATGAATTTATCCTTGGACAAACAATGCTATTAGAGGAAAGTATATATGAGTCACGGGTTTTCGCATTGTTTATTATTATGGTGAGGAGAACTGTGGTGGTAAAGTGAAAAGGTTGGATCTCCAAATAAGCCTGTTATAACTGATAAGTAAAAGTTATTACAAATTGTTTGGTAGTCATATAGCTTGATTAGCATTAAATATTTATTATATCGTTGACTTGGTAAAAGAAATTACTATCTCAGAATCCGGTTGGTAAAGGTACCAATTCGGAAGCCAGTTCAAAAAGTTACCAATAACTAGCGAATAATTTTTTTCAACCAACTTTACGGGTTTTAAAACGATCCTATAAAAATAAAGTTAAACAAAAAAGACCTACTCGCGAGTTGGTAGCTTTTCCAACCGGATTTCGAGATGGTGCACCTTCTTTTACGAAGCCGACGATATGCTTATAATACTAAAATAATTAAACGAATTATTTTGAACGAATTAAAAAGCTTTACCAAATTAAGAATTTGATATTGTTTTGCAATAGTTGCACATTGAAAACTACCGCAGTGACGATTAAAATTGTATCTTACATATTCTTTCTAAAGTTTCCTATGAAAACAAACAAATCCAAAATATCATTACTAATAACTAACTTCCTCAGATTTCCTTACAACTTTACAAATAGCATTCCAACATTCTACCTCCTCGCATCCCTCCAAAGTGTAAAACGAAAAAAAAATCTCAGGCCTTTATCCAACCTCTATTATACACGCGAACCGCACAAACCACCACCGATATCCGGTCATCCACATCGCGCGCACCCGAACCTTTCCCTAAGCAAAAGCGCGCACGCGACGCGGCGCACGTGCGTTTATCGCTGCGCGCGCTATAATTAGCGGCTGACGAGGAGAGGCACGAATATAGCACCCGTCGCCGTCGCCGGTGGCGATGGTTCAGAGGGCACGTACAGAGTGTAAGTGTAAAAGTCTCGAGTGAGGGAGACGCCCAAGTGTGACGAGACTTTTGTCTCTTTTAGAGACGGGGGATTGTCGAGGAGAGGGTGACGAAGAAGTCTGCAAGCTTTGAAATTTTGGAGGGAACAGAAATTTAATGGTTGGTTTTGTTTGTGAAAGTAGTTTTTTGGTAACTGTGGATGGAAATATTTACTATGTAATTATTTACGTAAAAATTATAGTAACGATGGGTTTGCAAATTCTTACTAGATTTAAGTTTATGAAGATTTTCTTCAATGTAGTGAAAGCGGTTTTTTTAAATTTGTCGAATAAAAGAATCATACAAATTTTCATTTTAATTGATAAAATTCTACGGTCGAAGCCTGTAATTTTCTCAATATTAGTAAGTGAACAGGCCAAAATGAAAATTTAATTTTTAACTTTACTTTTCAGACGAAGTAATATTGTAAAAAAAGGTCTTGAAAAACGATTACTGTAGACTTTTGAAGTCAAATTTTCTTGCTGGACTAATAATGTCAGTATTACTTTTTCGCCAAGTCGTACAAAAAATGTTATTACTTTGTTAAAACTTTCTTATTTGGCAAACGACAGGTAGTTCGCGAAAACCATAAAAATGTAGGTACAGATTCTTATAAGTAAACTAAAATTGAAACATTCAGCTAAAGAAACTAAATGATACATCTCTTTCCAATAATAATAATAATAAACAAAGAAAATGACTATTACTTTCTCCTATTCATCGCCATAATATTTATAGGTACCCATCAAACCTGATTCATATTACTTAGCTACCGAAGCTATCCCCATAATAATTGCCTCGAAAGCAGTACTTCGCGGCCGATAAAAATTTCCAAAAACGTCCACAACACCAGCACTAAACTTCGAATTTCTTGCTTATATAGAACTCGCGCGCGTTAAGCGTTCAAATTTCCTCGCGACCTATTAGCCGTCGCCGTACAAGAAGTGAGCGAAAGTCTTATCGCGCCGCGCGCTTATTTTCTCACGCACGGGCGAGCGCTGTGGATATATAATTGCGGCCGCACGTGCGGCCAACTCGGACGGAAAGGATAAAGTTTTTCTTTCATTCGTAGTGTCGGAATGTGTGTTAAGTATCCGTGTTTCGAAACTATAAGTATGGCAGTTGATTTTTCTAAAATTGAAATTTTTGCAAAACCATGTGATTTCCTTCGAATATTTATATAATATATACTTTTTCAATATCAGAGTTTCCGATATGAAATGAATCGGTCGATCTCGCGTTTCCTCAACTCACCGATCGTAACCTGAATCCAAATAAAAAGCGAAACGTAAACACACTCCTTCCTGCAGCTATAACAAAGTGACTCGTTAGAAAGTTAAACCGCGCGCCCATACATGCGATACCTATATAAAGACACGGAAAAACGCGATTATAGCGAGGCTCTCAATCGCAGTTTACACCATCTACGCGAATGTTTTCACTATACACACGCAGACAAAATTAATATCCGCGCCCTCGCGCTATTTCGGCGGGAACTAAACTTAGTCGCGCTCGCGAATTGACACGTGCGATTGTTTATGCGCGCGCGCAGCTCAACCTACATGCGGGATGAGGAGTCAGCGACCTCGGGAGGACGTATATATTCGTGGTTGATTTACGGTGCTGAGTGAGAACGCTGGAGGACGAAATCGAGAGTGGATGGTAGGACAAAGATTAGGCGACAAAGAGGAGATATTTTAAGATATGGAAAGATTTGGTTCCGGTAGCCGTCTTTTTATGGAATTTGTGTCGAACATTGTCGCGTTTGGCAAAACAATAACTCGGTTGACCTATTTTAGTGTAAATTTAACTTCTAGGAGGAAATAGAATAATTTGTTCATTATATCTTCGCGTCTTGGATATATAGACTAAATTTTTGAAAATTCATGGTTAACGTTATATAAGTGGACGAATTATGAATTTATTTTATACAAATACATCGATCGTTGTTGTAAAACAAACAGAACCCAGCTAAATCACATAATCCAAGTTTCTTTGAGAATAAATATAACCTATCCCTTTGCGTCAGGTAAAGAACAAAAAAAAAAGAAAAATAAATTCGTAGATTTTCGTAACGCAAGATTAATGGTTGCCACGATTCGAAATAGGATTGTCTGGTGGCACGGAAGGTTGGATGGGGTACCAACCTTGAACTCGAAAATTTAAAGAAGACAAAAACAGTTTTCCAATGTTTTGTATAGCGTTATAATGTTTCATACCTACTGTGCAACTGTAGGTTTACACAAAAAATAAGTACGATTCATTCTTACGTTTCTAAAATTCATATCTATCAGAAAAAAAGTACAATGACTCAGGAAAAGTTGAAAAAAGCGGACTAATCTTGACTGTCAAGGTCACGCGCATCATGCAAAAATATATACGATCCAATCGGGCGGGTAATTCGAAATAGTCCAACGCGCGCGTCGTGTGGGTGCGCGGATATGCGCTCGACTCTCCCAGAGTCGTGGTGTTGCGAAAGCGAGGACAGATCTATGGTCGCACGTGCCCCCGGAAGGTCTAGGATTTTCGAGACTCTATACGCTGTTGTTTACGATTTTATTGCAATAAAAATTGCCCAACGAATTTTTTAATCCGAATCTACGCGCGTGACATAAATCTATATATTTATACAGAGTGTGACATAAGATGGGGATTTATTTTCCGTAAATTTAGAATAACCTTAGCGGCTGGTCAATGCTGTACTATATATTCCTCAGCGCGCTGTAGGTTTTTCATATGTTATAGCAAATTTATTAGCAAAAAATATAATGATGATAATAATACCGTCCAAGTTTCTTTCGGAATGGAATACCTATATACTCGCGGTTTTAGAGTGCGAGGTGTAAATCAAGCGATAAATTGCTTCTGAAAATAAACTCAAAGTGAACAACATGCCGTAAATTCGCGTGTACGGCAATTAGTTAGAAACATCGCAAGAGAGCTGCGGGTCCTGTCGAAAGAATGCCGAAAATCGGTTCGAGCATCGTGATGTAAACCGCCATTACCGGCGTACCACTGCGAAAACAAACGCGAAAAGAAGAGAAACGAGACATTTCCGTGGTGTAGGGAATTTCCGCACGTGGCCACGCGCTAGAAAAAAAAGAGATGTACGCGTGTCGATGTTTACTACTGAAATAGCGTATGGAAAAAATCGGTTGCTGCTGCGATAGATTTTGCGCGGGTGTAAGGTGATTCTACCACAAGAAGATTAGTGTAGTATACTATTCGAAGAGTTAGAATGCATTTCTTTGTATCATTGTAATAAGTTTCGTTAGAAAGTCAGATTTTACTTTTCAAGGATAATCGTTTTGGGAGAAATGGTTATATTACTTTTATTTACTTCCGTAAGGTATGTAACATTTCTCAGAACGCATCATTACAAGTTATTACTTGCTGTACAACTTCCTCTACGCGAACTTGTTCTAGTTAAATGCGAAAATTGCTCGAAAAATACTGTTTCTAGAACTGTTTTAACGAATATTCTTCCTTCAAAATTGTACACGGCTAAACTTTGCTGAAAATTATCCTAGCAGGTAAAACTTTTGTTCTACGAGAAAGTTTGTTGTGACACTTCGAGAATAAATTATTCAACGTTATGAGAACAATCTTTTGTTATTTTTCTCGCTACAACTTTCGGATTGAAAAATTTCAGGTGTAATAGAATAAAAGTAACTAACTCTACCATACTTTACAAATCAACGCCTATACTCCTACAATCCACATTTACGCAAACTCAATACAGTTGAGAAACTCTTTCCCAGCAAGTGTGTGTACCACAACAAAAAACTTCGGGCGCTGGCATCACCCGCGACGGATTTGGCCGCGCGCATATCCCTAGACGCGCATATAATTCATCTCGTGGAACGTGCACGACGACCCCGCATCCGATTAGACTCGCGGCGCGTACCGGCTATGACCTTGGCGCGCTGGCAGCCGTCCTACACCCGCGCTCGCACGCGGAGATAAAAGATCGAGGCTACTACTGTCGCTTCTCCAAAAACTCTTTCGGTTAATGAGTCGCGTGTTGTCGCGCTTCCGCGTAATCTATATACATGCACACACTTTTTCGCGACAATAAGCAGACTCTTGCGAGGTCTACGTGAGTACTTTTCCTTCTAAACGGATGATTTACGACGGCGGGGGTTTAATGAAGGAGGCGGAATTCGCGTGTATAGTATAGTGGTTGCGCGTTTTATTTTCGCGACGGGAGAGAGAGAGATTTACATCGCGCGCGTTGCAGGAATGAGCAGTAAGTCTTTTTATTTTTGGGTACGATTGGTCACGTGAGAGCGTAGGATGTTACATGATTTTTTCTTTTTACGAGATTGAATGCGGTGTTGGTTTATTGCAAGGAGATAAGAGGGCCGAGATTGCTGGTCTTATCAGCGGTGTATAGTCGACGATTACGGTCGAGGTCTGAGAGTGAGTTATCGGATTGCTGTGAATTTTATTCGATTCTGATTGATTAATTGCTCGTAAATTTAATTAGTGAAATTATTGGACTAACAAATGCGTACGAAAAAAAATTATTATAAATCGAGCATTCAAATACATATAGTTTGTTTAATCATATATTGGTTAAGCAAATTGTTTGGATTTCACGTTAAATTCTAACTGAACCCACAAAACTTTTTAAATGTCATTAGAGTGTATACAGAAACAAGCATTTTCTATGCAGTCATAGATATGAAATGAATTCATGCCCTGGTAGAAAATTAACCATAATTTATATAACGTGTTAATTAAATATAAGCATTTTTATAGCAAAAATCATAATTAAAAAAATAATATAATTCATCTAACATCTGCACTATTACTTAATATACATATTTGATGAAGTGTAAATATAGGTACCATAATTTATTTCAGATGAATACATAATTATGAAATACAAGCAATGTTCGTTCGTATCCATCAAGTTAACTGAAAAAAGTAGCTAACTTATGGTTACCGTTTCTACCGCAAATTCACACACGGTAGAAACCTGCAAAGATTCTTGCTTTTATATATAGATACCCTACACATACGTAAATTACACGAAAAAAACCACACCAATTGACTACTACACTTCGTACATTCCCGAACAGCAAATCTTAAAACATTCCTCTACCTATTCCTCAACCGAACCCTTTAAGACACGGCAATCATCCGCTACCTTCCGCGAACTCTCAAAGCCGGCCGCTCGCGCAGAAAATGCAAATTACGTAATTGCAGGGGGGGTCACACAATAACGCGGCCGGGCCGAGAAAGCGGCAAAAATACGGATGCGGATATTTTTGAGTCGGCGTGTGCCGCATGATGCCAAGCGCAAGTTTTTATTGCTCTCTTCTGTAGGCGAGAGAGAGAGAGGCAATTGCTTGCGAAATTAGACAATGGGCATTGTTCGTTGGCTTTTCTGTCATTTCTGGACGGGAGGGATAGCGCAGATCGGTGGTGAAATCGGGGTAGTCGGTTGTGGTTATGATAATGTGACGGTTGTCAGGTCTATTGACAATAATGCTGGGAGCCGTTGGGACTTTAGGACAGACATAAGTACATTTTTGAAAATTTCTTTATGATCTGTATAGTTAGGTAGCTATTTTGTGATAAATTTTTACAATTTTCAATTAAAATTAGAATACATAAAGTTTTGGAGGTTCGCATGCCTTTCAATTCATGGAAAATATTACACCTCCGTACTGAAAATTCGATAGTTTATTTGGCACCCCAACTTGACAGTTTACACACCTTTTCCATTACCGATTTCATAATATGATTACCATACGATGGTTCCTTTAATCGAAGTGTTTACCACTAGCTTACATTGCGCTAAGGCTTTGCAAGAGGCGATGTTGACGTGAATTTGAATTATATATTATTGTTAAATAAAACTAAATCTAGCCGTTCTACACCTATGCCGAAGGTAAAAATAAATGTTCATACGTATTATTATTTACATCAGCTCGAGAAATTGTTTATCACCTGTTCGAGATGAAAATAAACTGGGCAAAAAATACGATCCGCCGTTTTCATGTTTATGCGCGCGTTTCTTAGTCACCTGCCCTAAAAATATATACGCGAATTATATTTGTATGCTGTAATATCCGAAGTAATGCCGCATTCGGGAATGTTGCATTGAACCTTGGTATCCCCATGGTCTTCCTTGGAAATTTTTTCGTCTCAAGGTTGTATCTACCGACCATGTTTTATGTAACCACATATGGTAAAGTACGAATAATTTTATTATTGTACGATGATATAGTATCCTGTAATAGTTTCTAACTGACACTTATCCGAAAGAAATAAAAAAGGGCATTTTTAGTATTAAATAACCTTATGACGAAGGTTTAGATCAAATTTGCATTAATTAATTGTAAAAACATTTGTCGTTGCATTCCAACGATGTTAACTTCAAAAACATCTTGTTGTTCCATATTCTTATCTTCAACTCGCTGTTTACTTTAATGTTTGATTATTATGTAATACAAAGCTATAACTGTGTAGTTTTAGATCTTCGTAAAGCTTTAAACCCGAACTTCTGTCATTTTTCAAAACGCCTCCATAAATTAATCACGAATCTATTCTGGCCTGTGCACCCCAGCTTATTAATAAAGAACCAGCTTGCAAATTCGCTGGAACTACAACCCGAAAACTACCTATGACGGCCTCGCCGACGCATTTATACCGTCCCCCCAAAACACGTGTAATACACCAACATACACACGCGGTTTTCTTACCTCATCGTCCGAGTCCCCGTAAATCTCTCGTCTCGTCGTAGTTTTCGTGGACGTGCGCGTCGTCGTCTTCCGGATAGACGAGATGTCGCCTCTGTCCCAATCCTGGAACATCTCCGTCGTCGCCATCTTGCCGTTTCACTAGTTTACTTCTCCGCTTTTATGTACTTTATAACTTTCACGCGCAAATTGTTATGCAGATGATCTCGGCACAGTGTGTACTTTTTAGATTATTATTATTGTTATATGAGAGTTCGATATCGTCTCACGCGGAGACGTCGGGCCGGTCGTCGTCAGCGTCCATCTCGCGTGATGATTCGCCGCTTTTCGTCGTCGTCTGCTACTACTACTGCTGGTGTATAATGTTGGGTCTATTGAAAAACGAGCGTATGTGTGTGAGAGGGAGAGAGAGAGCGAGTAGGCTGCTTTATTGGCTCGCGACGTGCGGTTTCGTAAATATTTCGAACGCGAAATTCGCTGCTCGTCGAGTGAGTGCGGGTCTAGGCTATTGTTCGCTATGAGTATATTTCGTGTGATGGGTTTAATGTATAACGTATGATTAAGTGCGGCAAGAAAGCTCTCACGTGTTGGTTATAAGTGTCATGAAATGGACAACTGTACGAATTAAATGAAATTAATGTTGATTATTAACTTTTTTAAAGAAATTTTATGTATGCACGCACAGAAATCTCAGCGTGAAATATTTACGAAACATCGCGGATAAACTGTCACCCCGTAAATGCGTTGGAAATTTTACTATCAAAAATTGGTAATGAATAATAATTAACGTCGTTGAGAATCGGTCGGTAATATATTTCCCTTTGAAAAATCTTGTTTTTCTTAAATTTTCTAACGCGAAAATATATATCTTGCGTCAGAGTTTTTCTAGAAATTTAGTGAAACGTATATAAGATGTGAAAAATGTATTTTTAAATTTGAAGACTGAAAAATTTTCTCATTGCATTGACAAGTACACAATGTGATTAAGTAGTTCGTTTTTTTTTTTATTTTTTACGAATTTTCGACCGATCATTTGAAAACGTGTTGAACAATAATAAAGAAGTTAATTTTAAACTTTTGATTCTTGGAAAGCAAATGGATACGCTGTAATAGATAGAGCTATTTTAAACGGATCTTTGTATACGAATGAAACCAATTTTTCAGAAAAATAAATATACTTGAACGATTTATTAAGAAAATAAAGTATTATGCGTCCGCTCATTAACTTTTTGAAAATAAATTTTTTTATAAAAAAACATTAAACTGGATATAAATACACATAATATCGTTGCAATCGATTTAAATTGACACCACCACTGGTATTATTTATTTAATGAAAAACAAACATTCTAATACCGTAAATAATAGAAAGTTAGAACCGATTTTTCGTTAACAATATGTGCGACTTATTTTGAACCAGTTATGCACATTATTACAACATAACCGTCAAGTTCTGAACAATACATTCCATTTCATTGGCACTATCATTATAAATATTCCAAAGCGCATCATGCATTATTCTTTACATAATTTTCTATCGAACGACACGACACGACCGATGATTATTTTCTTCGAAATAATACCATTATTTAGAAAAAGCAGTAATAGCATTTCCGTTTCACATTTCAAATTAAATTAAGAAATAATGCAAAACACGAAGATCGCATTATGAAATTGGCACAAACATCACTTTTGATCTTTTGACTTTTCTCCTGAAATTATTTTGAGATCTCTCTTCGTCGCTCTTCAAATCCTTTGAGATGCACATAACCGCAACAAGTTCATATTACACGCGCGTCTGGCACTCGCGGTTCAGCTTTCCTCCATGCTATATCGATCGTAGGCAATTATCATGACCGAAAGGTATAGAATTTCCAACGTATCTACTCTCCATTTTGCAAAAATCACCCCGCAAAATTCACTTTTGATCCTCCCCAAAAAAGCAGCCACAACCGATCGCTCGTCCCTCTCAACAAACCAACCGATTCCTCGACAAATCCATCCGACAACTCGCACTTTTTGCGGGGGTGTATGTGTGTCTATGCGTACCTATGTGTATTTGTGAGTATATGCGTGCGTTCGCGGCACCCGAGAGCTACTAACCGAGCGACTACGACGGCGACGGTGCGCCGGTCCAATTTCCAGAAATACGGACGCGCGCCGCGCCGCGCGTGTAATATTAGGCGGCTGCGCGGCGGGATGGGGAAAATCCGTCGAGAGAGGGATTGAGGTGCAGAGACACGCTAGTGCAGCGGCCGTTGACGCTTAGCGATTAGCCGATGCAAGCCGGTTACATATTGGCTTTTGAAGGGGAGCTGACGAAAGAAGAGCGGGAAGAGAGAGGGGGATTTCAGATGGATACCTATGAGGGACATGTCAAAATGGGAGTTCGAATTCAATACGTTTTCGTAAACAATATATTGGATTAATGATTGCTAATTATGCCTAAAATTATAATTAATCTAACATATCTTCTATGGTTGTTGCAGAAAATCTTCTATTTTTCCTATTCCTGCACGCAGAAAAATGGTGTAGGAAAAATAACTATATTTCATGGTAACCGTAGGACAGATCAAATTTTCATGAAATTTACTAAAATTTATAGTATAAATTTTTATTATAAACTATATAGTAAGTTTCATGAAAATTTGACTCTGTCGCACAGTTACTATCGATTAAAGTAATTTTTCTTCCGTTTATAATAAATTTTCATTCATGATGAAATAATTTTTTCCATTTTCTACCTACTTTAACAAGTTAATTCGAAAGTGGGAGATCAACGGCCAATTAATCGTTGTACAGATGGCAGAACATATATAGATGATTTCTAAGACATTATCGTATGTTGTTAGCAAATTAAAATTACTATTAATCTTATAATTACTAGAAAATTATCAAGTATTCATGTAATTTTACCAACAAAGAAGACCAGTTTAATTTGTTTAATGACAACACTCCTACTAACTTTCCGTAAATTATACGCATAAAATACGTACTTAACACTCCAGTTTCCACAGTTATACACACTTCACATTCTATATATTACTCAATAAGAGTATGTACGTACTCTATACATTTGAAATATTTATAGCCACTCATCTACGGGTTTGTGATGCATTCCCATACATTAGCGGTTTTGTACTCTCCCGCAGAAGTCGCACAAAAATAGTTGTCGTCGTTTATTTTTATTCGTGTTTAGCTCTAGTTAATTGCGTTCTCTAAAGTCTTCCTCTCACATTTACAATATTTCGACTCGAGACATGGTATCCCAATATCCTCAACAATGTATTTCAATATAGGTTCACGTTTTAAATAAAACGTCACACTTTTAGAAGAGGAATAAAACAAATGCATTAAATGTTATTAGTTTTGATCATGTTTAATAGGATTATCATAATCTAGTCTAACCTGAGACGATGTAATTTATCTTTGCACTTGTACAAGCACGATAACAGTCCATATAAGAAATTCTGCGTTTTAAAATATAGTGTATTTCTTTCAAACATCGTCATCTGAATAATACGAAAGTGTGATCGATATTTACCTGTAACAAAAAACAAATAAAATTATTATATACTCAAAAATTATTCACATCCTAAATTAAATTTTAATTATTTTACAAAAATATAGAACCATTAAGAGTAAAAATACCTATTGCATATAGGGAAGTGTACAACGAGTATTTTCGTGTTGATGGGTAATACATCAAAGCAATAATAAAACTACCTACGCGAGTAACAAGGAATTATGACGTTTACGAAATCACAATGATATAAATATGCATATATATATGCGTGAAAATTTTAATTTTTAATTAATGTACCATCAAAAGATTCGCAACACTTTTGCAATGTCAGTTTGGCATTTCCTGCGCGGCATTTATCATCCAATTACCAGGTTACGCGTAGTTTCTTTTATTTAATAATCTTGGCATCGGTAGGATAATTAAGCGTCCTGCTAATATATTATCTTGACTTTTATTGTAAAATTATTCAGCAGATTATTATGGAAGTACACGAGTAACTCTGTAGCGGTTACAGCTTACGATCAATCTTTCTGATTACAGATAATAATTTTACTTAATAATACAAGGTTTCGCCTTGAAAATTTGAATAAGAATACCATAGCTTACACTTCCCAACGATTCATGCAAAATGATACGCACATAATCATATATTTACAGAAATAATCTTCTTTCTCGAAAAGGCACCTATTTTCGTACCAGTGCAAAAAGGACCCAAAAGATGCATCGACAGCGATAAGCCTGGCGCGGACGATTAACCGCGCACATAGATGCCGGTCTCTTGCCCACTCGGCTGTTTCGGGGGTGTTGTTTTTTCCCAGACTCGCGGAAACGATTGCTCGTCAAGTGCTCGCGAGTGTAGTATTTCGAGACGGAGTTGTTGCGCGCGCGGGGTCTATTCTCGAGTAAGGATTGAAGGAGGTATACGAGTGGGAGTAAGACTAGTGAATAGGTTGAAAAAAGAGATATAGTTGGAGAAAGAAGTTGGAAGATGAAATTTAAATGGTTGTAGGTTTGTTAAACTTGGTATTTGACTGAGGTACTTTCTTTGCTGCAGTGATATAACAAAATTAAAAGAATGAATTAAATGATTTCGTACATAAATACCTAATACCTATTTAGGAACTTTTAGTAATCTTTTCTATATCCACAATCGTCGAATTATTTCCTTTTTATGTTTTTGAATGTTACTGTCTTTCTTTGCGAGTATAGTGGAGGATCAGAAAAAAAGGATCAAAATATAAATGCTGACAATAAGAAAGAAATTTTTTTTTAATTAAATCGTACTTATACGAGATATCATTGTTGACTATACACCTGAAGTAATTTATGGTTATAGAAAGCAAATGTTCAAGCAAAAATATTTACATTCCGTTTGAGAAAACCGAACGAGAATGGGGAATTTCCGACTACCCTGTTGACTTTTCCACCGAATAGTGACGAATCCAAATACCATTGAGGCCGAAAAATACTAACCATATAACCACACGAGATCCATCAACTTTTGTAAGGAGGACGTCGTGTTTCAGAGAAAGGCAAAAATTTTAATTTTCCGGTACATTGTTCCCAACAGCAGAAGTCGTAAATATAGGTACTCGTGAAATAATGTTTGAATAAAAGCTCATTGCTCTCCGCTCGAAACAATCAATCTCTTCGCGAAACTTCAAACACGTTGTTCTAAATCTCAGTGAACGAAATTTTCAAAATATTTAGATGACTCGAATGTAGGTTTCGAGATAATCTAGGAAAATTTATTTTTGAAAGTTTTGAAATGGTTGTTTGAAATTTTGCGCGGTGACAGATTATCGCAATGACCAGGGCAACGAACTTGCTACTTTGCATAAAATTAGGCGCGAAAATATAAATTTTGATACGCATGCGACAAATAAATGTTTAGAGGAAAAGTTTTTATATTTTTTCATTCATTGAAATTAACATCGAGTGTCAACTGAATAAAATATAACCAATCAAATTGTATATCTATATAGTCTCTTTAGCTGTGAATGTCAACAGGACAAAAGTTATTCATTTTTCTCGTACCTCGAGAATTTATAACACAGATGATGTGTTATTGATTAACGGGGGTTAAAAATAACCATCGACTTTTTCATTTTTTACGACCGCACTTTTTTTAATACGCGCACGTCACAATAATTTTTCCTCCCCAAGGTCAGCGAGAATAAATTTACGGCTTCGAAATTAAATACCGAGCATCATAAATCTTTTACCAATTTGTACATCTGGAAGTACATGACTTACGAAAAATCGATGCAGCAGCCGCGGAAAATGTTTTTTGCGAAAATAAACGATTTTCGCGAAACTTCCCGTGTTTATTTTGAGGGAAACGAAGTTTACCGATAAAAGATGAAGGTGGTAGTAAAATAAAGCGAGTTTTTTTGAAGATTATTATCGTATCAATTTTAATCTATTTTTGAAAATTTATTGCTTCTATCTAAATCAAAAAAATATTTGTACTTTTTAATTGTGAATTTATGATTTATTTTTCAAAGACAAAAAAATAAAAAAAAAATCGTAATCTATGTATTTTTGAAAATCACTGTTAAAGATAAAAATAGCAAAATTAATTTGAACCAAAGTATGATTCAGATGAACATGCTACATACTTTGCATTATTTACATTAATAAAAATTAATAAGTAATTCTGAACATAGTCATACAATAACCCTATCGATGCCTCAAATAAATACATCGGGTAGAGAAAATAAAACGCATACACCTACCGAGCAGACATCCTCTTTCTTTCCAATCCGGCCCATACACCCACCCACCCGTCGCTCCTCCTTAACATCTGTTTCCGCGAGGGTAGAAATAATATTTGGCACACACGCTGCACCCGACAATTTCCGTTTATGTAAGACACGCGCATACTTTTCTTTCATTCCCGTATTGTCCCTTCGACGTCGTGGCGGTATATTTAAAGCTTTGCCCCCGGAACGATCTGATAGCGATAAATGGCAGAGCGCGTGGATAAATAAACGCGGCTTCGCCAAAGAGTCTCGAATCTCACGCGTGTATCTCTTTTGCGAGAGAGTTTTTTGCGGACAAAGAGGAACACGATTATTGCGGAGTAATTTTGATGGGTGAGTGTTGGCAGGGGTTCGCGGTTGGTCCTTTATGCCAATTGATGGAATCTGTCCGTCATATAGCCGTGAGGATGCATTTTTAACTCCCTTTGTAGCTAGTTTAAAGTCAGAAGCATAATGTTATGAGCAACGCGTGTGCAACAAAGTGCTTGTCAGCTGTGCACATCATCGCTGCAATAAATATCGGTACGCTTAATGGAGTGTCTCGTAAAAAGTGTAAATAGGTTTCTTATAGCTACTTAAAGCTTAAAACCAACAAATAATTACTGTAATTTTTAAGAAATTTCTTGAATATCTACGAGGTTGTTTCTAAAGTATAACAATTCTTTCCAAAGATCCTTTTCTTCGTTCATGCAACAAGTCATTTACCCCTCGAAAACTAGCTTATTATAAAGACATAAATAAAAACACAACGGAAAATTTCCCAAGAGCTACAGCCACATCAGCAACTTTCGTACATGCCATTTTTTTCAAATTAAAGAAGCCGACACTTTGGCTCGTCTATAATTACTTTGTATCTCTTTGCTAGCTCGGGATCGCGTAATTAAGGAAACCACACGTCGACCACCACCACCGGCATGAACAGCAGCGCAAATTCCTCTGGCTTCCGTCGTCGCCTCTGGGCCAGCTACATTAGCCAGCGTTTGCGAACGCGCGCGCGCGTCTGTGGATTTTTCTCGCGGCGGCGATTTGTCGCGGTTGACACTTTGTTGAATCCCTCTGGCTTCGTCTTTTCCTCCCCGGGGGTATTAGAATGCTTTATCGTGTTTTGCTTTTCGCGTTCCAAATTTCGCGAGGAAAGTCGGTGCGAGCGAGAGAACCGTGGTGCGAACGTGTTAAAATCCCGGTTAGGGTTTGGTTTGAGGGAAATGTGGTTTTTATAGGTGGTGGGTCGTGTGAATTGTGGTTCAAATGTTTTTGTGTTATTTTGTTGTATATATTGATAAGGGGGTTGTCAAAGATGATAAGTTTCTAATAATATTCAGATTGTAATTATTGTATGTAAGCTGAAAATTTCACTTCAAGTAAAAAACTTAGTATTCCTGAAGTTCAAGTATTATTATCTCAAACCCATATTATCTTAAACCAAAAACAATTTTTTCGCATTATATATTTTAACTTCCGATATTTTAAGAGCATTTCCTGATTAAAATAAACTTGAGTTTGACTTCCAAAACTCCCTAAAGACTTTCTTAATTTTCAGATACTTCCAAAGACGTCGGTCGGAAGTC
Organism: Torymus auratus; assembly: GCA_900474315.1. Taxonomy (NCBI): domain Eukaryota; kingdom Metazoa; phylum Arthropoda; class Insecta; order Hymenoptera; family Torymidae; genus Torymus; species Torymus auratus. The sequence continues at coordinate 6,186 of UXGD01002359.1, read as the reverse complement.
TTTAACAAGTCTTGGAAGTTTTAAATCGATTTATAAATCTTTGCGATATCTTGGAATCCCTTTAACAATCATCGTTTTGTTTAGTATAATCAGAATACATCAGATTATTCTTTTGAATTTTAAAGAATTCTATAAGACTTACAATCCTGACTAACATCGTAGAAACATCATCGACCAAAATCATAATTTTTTAATAATGTGAAAGTATCTCAGATCAGCAACTTCATTACATCCTATGTTTACCACCTAATTGTTTCTTCGTGTGCTCAAATCAACACCTACACCATCCCGCTGCTTTCCCTTCCATAAATCTCAATCGAAAACAATACCAATGTTATCTCTCATCCTCCGTAAAACAACCGCGAGGAAAAAAGAAATCTTCGCATCAGATAAACCATCTTCTTCCTGGCGAAGAAGAGTCGCCGGCAGTGCATCGTCCGTCCAGTCGCAGATCGGCGCGCACGGCGTCCGAAAGTCGCGCTGAACCGAGACGCTCCGCGCTCCGCAGAACAGAACTGGACCCGGCGGGTGTAACATACACACACACAGAGAGAGGCCAGACAGGTGATTTAGAACCGGCGGAACGGAGCGAATCGCGGTGTACGGCTGTTGGGGCCCGGATTCGGGTGAGGAAGCATTCGTCGTTTTTTTTTCTTCGGAGTATGACGCTATACTGTGATGGTGTATTAGGACTTTTCTTGGATGAGGAGATTGTTTAAAGAAACTCGGTTTATTGCACGTAATTGTTCTGTCAAAATCGATTTGTGTACCTTTTGATATCATTGTAAATTGATCAAAATTGGATGACTATAGTCAATAATACATATTATTTATTGGATACGATTCGGAATTCAAAACCGAATAATTCCGCAGTTATTCCAATTTTGAGCATGTTTTCGAATCAAATTTGGTAATTTTAAATATGATTTTAATGTATAAATTGAAGAAGTCAACAAATTGCAAAAAAAAACATATTTGATCTTGCATTCGAGTTATAGTATTTTGATGGACTGCGTGAATCAATTCAATAAAAAAAAGTATTTATAATTTAACGAAAGAAATCAGCTGTTGAAATGGCAACAGTTTCTTTACTTAATAGGCACTTTTGAAATCTTCAAAAAATTGGCATGATTCATCATAAAAACTACTATTTCTACATCAAAACTTTTTACCAGAACTCTTTAAAGTTTTTACCAAATACTATTTCTAGTATATTTCCATCCGATTCATTAACCAAAAAGATGCAATCACATATAATAAACCTTCGTGCAACCTTCTACCTAAACCTCATTCTCACATCCTCCAGCAACCCTTCGAACTTTAAAATCCTCCCCACGGGCAAGGCTTACGCAACCTCGCAGCGTCGCCTAGTCTTTCTATTTCCACCTTTCTCTTTGCGCTGCGCAAAATCGAGCGACGTAACCGAATCCTCCCTCTGCGTGTGTGCACCCCGCGCGCATTGTTTACAGATGCCCCGCGAACGCCTTAATCTCCTCTGGCAAGAGTTCCACCGAGCGGAGGGAAGAATCATGGCCGACACATGTGTGGGACGATTAATAACTCACGCGCGTGCTCGCGGCTGTGTGGCGCGTCGCCGCTCTATGAGGCATTGTTAACATTAGCGACAGGCCGAATTGCTACAGGGTTCTAATTAAATGTAAGGTACTTTAGTGGAGAAAATGGTCTCGCTAAAGGGTAGAGAGAAAATTACGATGTGCATTGCGAGGTGTAGGAAAATTGGTTTTAATCGTGTTCTGCATTTTTTCTGCATTATCTCGTTTTATTTTTTATTAATAAATGTATTGCTATAAGCATAGTGTAGTTGTTAAGGCAATTGTTAGAATGTTCGTTCATGGTATCATTTGTTATTCTAGTCGAATTTTTAACTTTTCTCAACGATTTGATAACATTAACTTGAAAACTAATGGCCAATTTAAATATGTGATGCAAATTTAAAACTGGTAAAGATAAAACAAATATATTCAAATGCTAGTAAGCACATGATTTTATAAGACCTCCAACATACATCAAAACGAAACACCTTTATTATTGTCCTAATCATTTTAAATTTCAATCAACTAATGTTTCATTTTTTTTTTCTTACAATTTTTATTAAGTTCTTACGTTTTTTATTTGTTTCAGATGGTAAAATTTATAAAAACTATATGATAAATAAAAGTGAATAAATAACATTAATGTAAATAATTGCCAATTCAATTAGATAAAGCAACATAAAGGTAAGATTTTTTTTTACGATGATTTAATGATAACACATAAATTTACTATCAACAAATATTCATCCTTACTTAAAAACAAAGCTACTGACAATAACATTCGATAATTTCCTTTCCCAAAATTCATCCCCGATTCCCCTCCACCGATACAACACACGCTTTCCAACAGCAGAGCCGTTGCTCGGTTCTCTTCGTTACCATCCGCCGTGCTTCCGCTTACCGACAAAGCTCGTCCCACTTTGTCGGTTTCAGGTGGCGGCACTAACCATCTCTTCGTTCGCGTAATGAGCTTGCGATTATAGAGCTTGCGACCGGTTTGGCACGCAATCCGGTAGAGGGAATTGACATCGCATGACCCGCGCATTTTGAACTATGGTTCTCTTAGTATAGTAAATTACTGTAAACGTGTAGTATATGAAATTATTAAAACTATTACTTAAGATAAAATAATTGAATCAAACAAAAAATGTTTTGAAGAATCAATCGATAACTTATTACCAAAAATATTAATTCAATTTCCTGCCACCCACAACGCCTAACACTACAATACCTATTTCGATCAAAAAATCCATCGAACCGATAAACACCTTCAGAAGCCGACAACAACCCTAATCCATCGCCATTTTCGGTCGCTACTTCGCCCGCCGTCTGTTTACCCCGCGGAAAGTTTCTGCGCGCGTGCGCTCGCTGCACGTATATCTCGCGGGTGCGAAGGCTCGCGGCCAAGACGGAATTAGCACGCGGGGGCAGGCCCGCGCCATTCACACGATTACGCACACGGGAGGACAATGGGACGCCTGTTTCTCTCTCTCGCTCGGCCCCCAGCGAAGAGAGAGAACGAGAGGAAGCCATTCATTGAGGGAGCGCCGCGAGTCAACGAGCCGCGGCGGAAGAAGAAGGTGGCAGATGAGGATTTCGGGAGAAAGTCGAGACGGAACAACGAGTTTTTGGGAATCCAGTTGGTAGTTTGTATGAGTGGTGATTTAGAATTTTATTGAATTTTGAGGATGGGTTTAATTGTGAATGTGAAATGGTACTATCAAATTTTATAAAATGATTTTCTAGGATTGGTGATAAAAAGAACAAGAATTGCATACTTGGAAAAACTCGTTTCTCTTAAGAATCATTAAATAATACAAAAGAAATGGTCTAATAAAATAGTATAGAAATTAGTCATTCCTTTAAAAATCATTTCATTTAGTTTTAGAAAAATTTTTATGCATAAATTTCTACTAAATTGATATTATTCACATTTATGTCGAATTACAAGAGAAACTTCAAATGAAATACTCTGCACTTTAATGGCGAGAGAATTTGGTTTTTTCACGCTACTTAATTCAGTCCCAGTGGTGCGAAAGCACCTCGTGGGATCTAAATGCAGCCAGATTTAACGCTAATGCAGCGATTATATCTGATCACTGTGAAAACAGCTTGGAAGGCATTTATAGCATACGTTTTCTTAGGCCAAGGCCGTTTCGAAAACTTCCTTCGAATTGTCGGTGAAATTAAGACTGCGCACTAACGCTGCATGTTTAATTTGCAATAATTAGGGACAATTAGGAACAATTTGCAATAACAGGTGATATTGGAAAAGTAATTTTGTTAAAATTAACTTGCTGGCTTGAACTATAGCTAATTATTCAATTGTAACCAAAAATTGATTTTCAACTTAAAGCGGAAATGACACTTCAAACATATGTTAAAAAACTATTTTTTATTTGTTAGTAACGTCAAAGCATTGATGGGGAAACGTCGTATTAGAAACTAGTGAACGGAAAATTTAAATTCATTCAGTGTGAAAAATGTTGATGAAAGTATTACTTTATATAGTATTAATATTTTTCAATCCAATAAATATTAGATGTTGTGGGATGGATAAGCTTTCATCAGAAAAAATACATGGTATTGAAAAATACTACAATACAATCGATAATTTTTTCTTTCGATGTCACCATCTGGCTTTCGTTTCATTAAATGACCAGTTTGAAAAATCCGTTTTCGATGTATTTCTTATGTACATGTATTCCCATTTTGAAAAAACCAGCGTCGTAATTGAAAACACGAATTGTATTGAAAGTGACTGTGAAATTAAACCTCGCTGCTTCGTTCTGCTTATTTCGTCCCCTGACGTACCTTCAAACGTTTCCTCTGTATTAAACAATTACCATGTACATTGGGATTACTATACTGAATGTATGGTAATTTGTTATGCGAATTGCATGACTAATGATTTCGTCTCGTACTTAGACAAATCAAAAATAACAGATGATGTATCAAACTTTGTTGTACTTGATTTGACCAGTGACATTAGCTATCGTGTGTGCGGCTCTTCAAAGAAAATGCATATAATTAACGTAACAGAAATGACTGATTCAGTATCTTTAAGAACGAGATGCAAAGTTGATTTTCAAAAGCAAAAAATCCCTGTATCGATTGTGTACGATCCACCGATGACCAAATTCAAGGATAACAAAACAGATGAAGGACCTCGTACAATCAGAGATGTACATGATCTGGTAGAAAATTATACCGGTCTGGAAGTTTCTCTACTTAAGTCATTGATGAAACAATATAATTTTATAGCAGACATTAAAGATTCTATAGGTTCCACAGTTGATAGATATGGAGGAATTCTTGATGACGGCCGTGCTACTGGTAATCTATTTAGCCTTAGTATTGGTAAAGTAAATATGGATATGACTATGCGACCTATTTCGTTTAAAAATCGTAATTTTACAATGACACATACGTTATACGTTAAAAAGGTATGCCTCGTGGTTCACCGATCGTCTTTTAGAACAGATTTACTAGACGTTTTTGCCATTTTCGACGTGGTGACAAAAATTATGTTTGGATCTATGGCCATTGTCGTTCTTACAGTCTGGATTATATTGTTAAAGTATTCTAGAAGTCCTATTTCTTGCGACATAATGGTTTCTTTAAGTATGGATGTGTGGCACGTTATGACTGGTCAAGGCGTTTTAAGGTATGTACTACGTCATTGCACAGTACGTTTATATCATCTAATTATATTTCGTATCGTATATACGCGGAAAAAAATTAATAGTTAATCTAACCACTTTGCATCGACTAAATTAACGCATGTGGGCAAAAGCTGAAATGGTATTCTATCGAAACCGCGGTTATTTCACCTGCCACATTCGTCCATCGCGGTGCGCGTGAAGTTCGCGTGTTGCCATAACGAAATATCAAGAAAACAAGATCATTGAAAAACGATGCGCATCGCGTCGCGTTCACTTTGACTCGCGAGTTTGAATCAACAAGACGTATATTAAAGCGTAGCCTCGCTTTCTTCATCTTTAAAATCTTTTTACGTTGTGCTCGTATACCAAAAAGTATCCGGAAGCGATTACGCAGCTGTCGAGCATCCCGGAGGGTGTGCACTCTCCTTGTAAGTCTTTTATTTATTTCCTTATTCTAAGTTATTTTTTACCTTTAAAAAGAAAGGAGAAAATTTCGAAGTTCGCGATATTTCGCGAGTTTCTACTCAACAAATGGCATTATAAAATAATTAAAAATAACTTGTTTGTAGTGAGAATAACATTATATTCATTGTTTTTCTTTACTGCGTTTAAGAAGTTCAAAACTCATTAAAAAGCAGAATCCCCTCTTCAAAAAGAAGTACTTATTCGTTCAAAGAATCCTTTCAAAACGGAGAGATTCCTTTTTGGTCAAAGTTGAAACTCATTTGTTTTGTGTGATAAAATGTTAGATAAGTATTTTTTCAGAAAATATAAAATTGTTTAAATTATTTTTTGTATCCAATACTGTTAATTCCGAACAGGAGTCATTCAGAATACACAAGGAATTCTTTTCAAAAAGAAAATAACATGAAAAATTTGCGTCTATAAAATTTGAAAACAGATTGCATGAAATTATAAAAATACTTTTTACTAGAAAAATAAAATTCCGAAAAATCTGAAACGTTCAT
>UXGD01002358.1:0-26628 GCA_900474315.1 Torymus auratus | reverse complement strand
TTCTAATCCTAATAATTTATTGAAATAATCTTAATAACGGGGATGTAACCTCCAATTGTATTGAAAAAATAGAGGAAAGAGAAAAATTAACATGAAAAAAGGGGAGAATTATCATCTCTAATGAAATGTTCGAGTGATAAAGGCTGACGGGGTGATCGGCAACACGCTCCGGTACTCCCCTCGGTCCGGCTTATTTAGGTACGTGAGACCACAGGGAAAGGGTACGCCACCTAGCGGCGGCGTACGAACCAGACTATGGTCGGTAGCACATATATGGCGGGAAAAATCAAATTTCAAATTTGGAATATATTTATACTTCTACCGAAATTTTATTGTTTTTGTATTAAACCTAGTAGTGGATTTGTAAATTAAAGTTTCTTAAATTTAAAGACATTTTTAATAGTAAATCATTTAACAAGGTCTGAAACCCAAATACCCGGGGGTGCACGAGGTCCTTGCAACAAAGAGATCTACGGAGATGTACGATAGTGAACGAGTAAATTATTTTAAAAACTTACTATTTCACGGCTGTGTGCCTTTCTCTTCTACGTGAACCTCGCATCCCCAGGCTATTTGAAAGCAAGACAATAATGCTTTTCTTATTGTCTGAAAAAAAACCAAGAAAAGAGAGAAATTTTCAAGAATTTACAAGAGCGAGACAATATTAATATGGAAATATCGTATTATCTTGCTCTCGTGCAGCCCTAATCCAGATTCATTTAATTAAAACGTTGCTCAATCATCCAAAATGTAAATGTTGTAATTCACTCGCGAGTCTCGGAAAATATAAGAAAGAAGCCAATCGTCAAAAATCATTTTGATTAAAGACTCGATTGAACATCGCCGATCAATCTTTCTATTTTTCAATTTACTTTCTCATCTCGCCAACTTCCGCTCCGCGCTCCAGAAATTAATACCTAAAAGATGAACCTCGCGAGCTAAATCAGTCTATCTCCCTCTCTAACCGTTAAACCAATACGCGCATTTGTACCTGTCGAGTAAGGCAAAACTGAACAGCAAGAAGACTAAAGTGTACCTACACACATATATATCTCCTGTGTAGAGGAGAAAAAGCCATCCACCCATCTATACGAGAAATAAAAATAAATCCATTAAAGCCTCGTGCCCGATCCATTTACATCGCTCTATCATCGAGTGCGCGGGTACTATGTGCACCGATCGTTCCCTCTCTCAACGAGCGACTGAAAAAGGGAGGACGCGCGCAGTATCGTACGTCATTTCTATTGCCATTACCGGACCGTATACTGCTGCACCTCCTGATCCTGATGGATTGCGCGTCCGTGACGGAAATAAAGTCCGCGCTCTTGATTTCGAAATAGAATTTCCTCTCTCACTCGGCTCTTCTATCTCATAAACGATTCTTTCCTCGCGGATAGGAAGAAACTCGTAAACTCTCTCTGTCTCTCTCTCTCACTTTTAACGGCGCGCGCACGTTATGGCTTTTACGCTCGGCGACCGCGTATGTACACGTGCGCGGCTGTATAACGTACCTTTGTTTCTCCCCCTCTCTTGTGTGGATGGCACGTACACAGGTATGATGTCTCTTTGTTTTTCGACCTTTGAATTACAAAACGCGCGTGCGCGCGCTCGTATATGCAGTTCGCAATTGACGAGCGACGAATATACCGAAGCGCGCTCTCGCGTTGGTTCCTTTGTTTTTTCATGTCGTTAGAGAGGAGAACGCGCGCGTTTCGTCGTTTTACGTATAACGTTTTTTGTAATTGGAGAGGTTGTTGAAGTGGCTGGATGTTTTGTGCGGGCGTGTATGCGCGATTTTATTCGGTTTATCGGAAAAATTGGTCGTTAGTAGTGCGCCGTTATGTGGCTAACGGGGATGAGTTAATCAAGCGTATAAAATGAGAACTTTGGTTTGTACCTATAAGAAGGATTTTAAAATTAAAAATAATTTCTTTTTTTGTAATATGAAAACTCTATGATAAAGTGTTCTTTTTCATGAGGAATTTCTACAAAGTATACGCAGTTATTACGCACATGTAATGGGAAGCTTTTATCTCTGCATAATTATGAACGTCTGACCTAATGAATTTTATTAAATCCTGTCGGAAGATGAAATGTATTTGTGGTCTTTGTATTATGTAAAAGCAATAATAATTCATTTATTCGGTACAAAGCTTGTCGTTATTATCCCATTATTCGGCGAATGATTTCAAATGTAAAGTCTACTTTACGTCCGCGTGCCCTCAATGTCTCACCAAGAATAGTATAGACGATGTTGCGGTCGGTATATAACGGCCTAGTGGCCTTTGATTTTTATAACTTTGAGAGCGCCTTTCAACCACATCCATCGCCCTCGGCTTTTAAACGTTTCTCTCTCTCTCTTCCCTCGGCTTCCTCCCTTCACCCCTCTCGAATGTATACTCTATAAAAATCAGCTAATAAAAGTTACGACTTTTGCGTCTCTGCGCTGCTTTTATCTTTCGACTTTGCGCGCTGATGGCGCGCGGCGCTGGTTTGGTCTTTAACCGATTCGCGTTTATATTTGCGGAGCAGAAAAGATTATAATAAGAGGTCGCTGCCGACCCGCAGCGAGTAAAACGCCGCGTAAAATTAAAACAATAAACTTTAGGGCGTATGAAGCGTCCAACTTTTTAACATTGATGTAAAAAATTTAGTGACAGCGGTCTTTTAGAGAAATGAAATTTTCAAGTTGCGCGGTTGAGAAGTTTTAAAACGTTGCATCCGTTTTACTAATCGTTGAAGGTGTATTTTTTTTTGTTATTTTTGAAATGTTAAAAAAATTGAAACAATAATGATAAAAATGGTTATCGAATTCATAAAATGTAAAAAAAAATTTAATAAAAAGACGAAATTATAAGATACAATCAATGATTCGCGTGATAAAAAATATTGAGGGTCGTCAAAATATAGTATGTCTTGTACGAAGAACAAAATTGGGAACAGCCTATAGGAGTGATATTGACTTCACACAAAGCCAAATTGGAATAAAGAGCGTTTCGACTATATTGTGTACCAAGGGCGATAAGACATATTTCGATGAATAGGATGAATAGGATGTTATATATAACTGATCATGTTCGCTACCGCCAGTCAATTGTTTTAAATACTCGTCGTAGCAGTTCTATTTATAAGTAAAAATATCTATATTATGTGCATAATGTGCACGAGAAAGAACAATTTTACCCTATCGCCCACGAAAACGATTTATATTATAGTGTCTTTCTTGAGTAGTACAGTATATTTTAGCGAAATTGTATCCTATAGCAGTCAGTATTCGTCGCATTCTTGTAAAAGAACATTTACTGTATAAAAACTAAATAATTATTTATATTAATTTTAAACTCCCGACTCCCCCGCACGATTAAAACAAATACAGTTATAAATATTATTTTCAACAGCTTCTAAATCAACCAAAACAAAGTTGCAAAAAGTATCAAGTCGTAACAATAAAGACATTATAATTATACTTATCTAAATAAAACCAAATTTTAATCCTGACAATAATATTATACACACGACAAAAACGAACTGAACAAACCGAAATAAATAATATCACTTAAAAATAATCTCAAAGATTGTAACCACACGCTGAAACTCACACAAATCTACCGATTAATCCCAGCCGTCGCGTAAAAGCGTAAAGATCCACAAAAGAAACAACCTCGTGCCCTAGACAAAGACACGCGCATAAAGCTCTCGCAAGCAACCGCGCAATACAATCTTACTTACTTACTTACTACCACATACCCACATATACACGCGAGAAAGAAAAAGACTTTGCTGATGTGCCGTGATACACAGGGCCCCAGGGCGAGAAGGGCGACCTCGGCCCGGCCGGACCACCCGGTCCGCCCGGCGAGCGGGGCATGCGCGGCAAGCAGGGCAAGAAGGTAAGCACACCGTCGCCTCTCTCACTCTCTTTATCTCTCTTTTTCTTTTTTTCTCTCTTGCTATCCGGCAAGAGACACGAGACACCTATAAGTCCCGCGAGTGCTCCTCTCGCTCTACTATCTCTATCTTCAATCCTGTACCTGTGCGCCTCCTCTCGCCGTTGCGGTCGCCGTCTTTGGTTCTCCGGGGGTTTTCTTCGCGGGGTTTTAATTTCTGAATGGATGGGGCGGAGAATAGTTCGCGCTTGGCTTTCTGGAAATTATTCTTCGGTCCTTTGTAATGTTGGGAAAATGTTGTATTTGGAACGGCTATAGGTATGTAGAAAGAAGCTGGAACTACGGTGGTCTCGCTATAGCGGCATTATTCTACTTAACAGAGCCGGCGCTCTTAATGTTTGCGCGGAAAAATGAGAAAAATATTTTTAGTGTGATTGAATTTTTACTCATAGTGATGCATTTAACTTGTTTAGTATTGGTATTATAGTTTGTTTTTTAGTTTTATGTATTTAAATTAAGCCAAAGTTTTTTTGTCATGCTGTGATATTAAAAAAAGAATTCATAAAATAATAGTTTCTAGTCCTTCATTTATCGTATACAACTAAAGTGTAGAACACCTATATTCAAACGAATTTATCTCAATATTATAACCATATTCAGTACGAAATTATTGAATATCATAGCTTAGATTTTCATAATATTAAATTAGGCAAACTTATGGGGACAGTATCCACCGCCTCTCCTTTCCTCGCTCTACTCCAAACGGCGCGAGATATATACTTTCCACCTTCATAAATTTAAATCTTCTAAACCTCCCGCCGAACCGCTCCTGACATCTTATCCAAAGTTATATCCTTTATATACACTGTACAGTGTAAATTGCACGGAAATTGCACGTAACTCGCATTTAAAGTTGCATCTCTCCTCTCTCGCTTTCACCACCAAAGCGATCGCATGAACTCGCATGGCTTTTGATATAATGGTATATGTACATATATATATGGTTTTTGCATGCGCACACTCAATATATAAATAACGATGATGATGAGCTCGCTTCATATACTATCAGCGCAGTAAGTACCAGCTTTGCATAAATTTTTCACCGCTATCGAGAGTTACCTCTGTAAATCGCGTTTTTTTCCCGTTTGAGAACGGCCAAGTTGCTCGAAGGAAAATAATTTTTCTCCTCTAAGCAAACTCCATTCGAGGAAGATCGAGGGAAGCGCGCAAAAGCAATGCTCGCGCGCACTTAATTACCTGATTTGTGTAAATAAATCTTGGCCTCACGTTTACTTGAAAAGAACCGACCTACTTTATTTTCCTCTCTCGGAAGAAAACGCGAACAAAATCCTTCCTTCGAACTTAAATTAAGCATCCAGGAAACTCTCAACACACACACTGTATATAGCATCGAATGAAAAACACAAACGAGACATGAGTGTACATTCGCGCATCCACAATCGCGATTTCTCCCCTCTCTATCTATTTGACTATCTATCGCCTTCTCTCTCTTCTCGCTTTTAATTTCGCGCGTGTCCGTAAACCGCTTGTGCACGAGCGAGAAGAAGACGCATTTGTTCGCGCGCAGCCGCTATGTGTGTGTATGTGCGATCGGAATGAAGATCACGCGCGCGCAGTGACTATATACTCGTGTGTGTGTGTCTGTGTGGTGTACGAAAGGGGGAGATAAATAAAGGAGGAAGCAGAGACGCATAGACACGTAGTCGCGGCGAGATTCGACACGATCGGACATTCGATTCTCCTCTTTCTCTCTCTCTCTCTCTCTTTCGTGCTCGTATCTACTTTATCTTTCCTTTTTCTCGGGGGTTTCCACGACACTTAATCTTCATCTGTCTCGCGTTTGCTCGCGCGACGCTTGCATCGCTTCTCTCTCTTTCGCGCGCTTTCTCTCTTCCCTTTCTCTCTCTCTCTCACTTCCGTAGCAGCGGAACGAAAGCGATTTTTTTCTCTTTCATCTCCGCCACTTTTTCGACGCTGTAATTCTCTCGGTCTTGCCGCGTCGCGCGTACTTCTTGTCATCTTCAAGAGAACATACACCTTTGAATCTCGCTGAGTATGTGAAAAATGTCTGGCTCTCTTTCTTCTCTCTACTATTCCCGAGCGCGCACGTATATATGATCTAGTGTGTAAGTGAATATATAGCGAAGCGCACAAACCCCCTGATAAAGTATAACGAGCAAAGAACCGTATAGCGTACCTTAAGTATATATTATCAAGCATATAATATATAATATGCGAAAACGTTGGTGGCAGCAAATAACACGTATCATACCTACCCCGTTGTTTTTTTTTACATTTTCTCGCTTTATATATATTTATTCCAAAATAATGCAAGTAAAATATATAGCGTCGAACAAAAAAAAAAACAAAAGTTCGTACATCCTGTGTGTATATGAGAACAGCACACAAAGCGGTGTGTGAGCCGAAACTCCACTAAAGCGAGACGCCGAAAATTGGCTTCGCCAACTGAACACGCCGCGTGTTTGTTGCGCGCGCAAACGAAAATATTGTGTTTTTCCTGACAGTCTGAGCTCCTCGCAGTTTCTTTATATATAGGTAAAAAGTAACAACGCCAATAACCACTACTACTTCTACTACTACTGCCACTACTACTAGCCTACTACTACCTTTGCTCGAGCTGCTATAACACACTGGCGCGTAAGTATTGTGTAACCAATTTGTAGAGTAGAATTAACTCGGGAGAGGCAGGAAAGATCTGCGCGCAGAGAGAAATTCGATATAAAGCTGTTTTTTCATTTTCCGATGGCATTTTTTTTTCTTTTTTTTAGAACTTTGATAATTATTTTACAGAACTGCGACTAAAATTTCATCATTAAAGTAAAAATGAGTAAATAATCTTTTCGGTTGTCATACACGTTGGAGTCATTTCCAATTTTACATTATATTCATCGATATTATTTTACTCTGATTATTATAATATTAATTATAAATGTACATAAAATATTTACAAAAAATTAACTTAATAATTTCATTTATTTCTTTTTCAACGAGTATACTTAGTCACCTTTTTTAATTTATTGCAAAATTATTGACTTTCCATGTATTAATATTCAAAGTGAAATATAATATTATTCAAGACATTCATTTTACTTCGTCTGCGTCAGGGAGAAAAGAAATTCGTCCGCTGTATTAAAAGCACTGATTTTCTGAAAACTTTCTCCGACTGCAGCCCTAAAATTGTTCGAATAATTCTTAATCCACGTAAAAGGAAGTACGAGAAAATTCGGGGCCGAGAGTCAGAAATAGAGATAGAGAGAGAGAAAAAAAGGGAGCGAAGGATCTGCTCTCTCGCTCTGACGGCAACGTCAACCACCTCGGAATTGCTTTCATTCCGCGGGAGACAAAGTAAAGTTTCCCCTTCGGAAACGAGGCGAAGGAGGAAGCCACCGCCAACAGCGAGCACATCTCTTTCTCTCTCTCTCTCTCTCTCCCGCGGAGATGCGATCATTAAAATCACGAGCGATTAATCACGGACGACAAAAGCAGATCTCCCGGCCGCAAAGTGGCCGAGGAGGAGGAGAAGGAGGCGAAGAGAAGAGACCTTTTCTTCTTTATTTTGTCCTTCCTCCACCCGCCTCTCTTCTCTCTCGGCTTGCTTGTTCTCTCGCGACTCCTTGTTTTACTCCCAAGGAGTGGACTGAAATCGCCTCGCGCGCGCGTTATATATACCAGCTGTATACTATACTAGAGCTTCCTTCTCTCTGCGCGGAACTTACCTCACTTTTATTTCGACCTGCTGCTGCGTTTATGCGCGTGTATAAGTGTGCGCTCGTTTCGCGATCGTGAAAGTGAAATGAATTCTTCATTGCGGTATGGTGGAGAAGGAATTTTGTATTTTTTATTAAAAAAAAAGAGTTTCTAGACGATAAAAAATTTCAATTATAATGGTATAGACTTTTATTTAAAAAAATAGAATAAATTTCACGCTTAAACGCAATATGTTTTGTTAAATTCATAAAAAAATTTATACCATTGATAAAACACATAAGTTTTCTTTTTTTGGGGCTTAGCTCATATAAAACTTTGAAACAGTAATACAAACAAACTAAAAAATCAACTTTCTATCTATGTAAAATAGTCCTAGCGTAATTTTTACAACTGTCATAAAATCAGCATCTATTGAAAAAAAAATCATCCAAACTATGGATAACACCATCTCGTTATCTATTCCGGCAGGGGATCTAGAATAAGCCCCATCGCCGTGCACACTTATGCCCACGTATCAGCGCGCGCAGCGTATAGAGTGTACATAGACTAGCGGTATATATAGCTTTTGTATATAACTACTTTCAACTCGGGGCCTATATACACACACCGTGGCACAGGTGAAGGGAGGGATGGATGTTAATCCCCCGGCCCCGAGTATAAGCGTAGCTTGTAACTAATTTGTGTTTATGTAGCAAATAACACGCCCCCGAACTCGAGCGAACTCTCTCACCTACCTCACTCTAGCTCGCTCGCGTATATAAGTCGGGGGCCGCAAATCCACTAATCACTAATCACGCCCGATGGCTTTGAGAGGCCGATGCACCTCGCCTCAGACACGTGCAGTAAGTATTTTTATTTTCACTGCGATCTTACTTTAATTTTGGCACTTGACGATAATACGTTACTTGAGTTCAATTATTTTTTTAGTTTGTTGGTCTGTTTTCGATTTATAAATAATTTTTTATTTTCGTGTTTATTGTGTAACCTTACACCTATACGTGTTTCAGAAAACGTTATATCGTCAAGTGCAGCTTTTTTATAACATTATTATGTACATATTTTACTTTTGTAACACTTAATCGTATTAATATTCTTTTTTAACAGCTAATTTTTATTATTATATTATTAATTTATTAATTTCATTAATATTATATAACATTTTATTTAGATTAAGTTTTGTAGATAGAGAGGGTGTGCACGATTTGTTGTAGATTATTACATTGGTGTGTTATTTTGTGGTTTATTGTAAAAATTTGTAGTTATATCAATGTTCTTAGAATTTTTCAGTATAACTGTGTTATTTTATTATTTGTTTTTTGTGGTTGCTTGTAGTTTTGTATTTTATATTTTTACAATTTCCACAATAGTTAATCAAATTATTAACTATCTTAATAAACTGTACATTATTTTAAAATAATTTTTGGTGATAAAAAATTGTTGAAAATGGCGAGAAAATAACAGTTTGTACTCGACGTAGTTTTTACACGAATGATATTTTTTAGAGGAATTCAATCGTTTGAAATATACTAAATGTTTTCAGCTATTTCCACATTCACTTATTGCTCGTCGTTTTTCAGTAAACAATTTTTTATTACAATGTTTAACAACAGGAATATAAATGTTGATTTATTTATTTCAATTTCCACAACAAATAAAGTTTTCTGTGTTGCTATTAAAACATTTTATTGTGAAAATATTTACCATTTTATGTTTTCCAACTACAATGTAATGCTGCATTGTAATGACATATTTACGTTACATAAACTTTATGTGTGTTTTTATTTATTTTACTGCACATTGCTACCCACAGTATTAATTTTACTATTTATATACGTTTTTTTTTTCATTGTATCCATGTAGAACAATCGCATCTCAAGTACAGTAGACAATCAACTTTTATACACCTTAACCCATTTTTATCGTTTGTACATAATCTGTCTTTGATGTTAGAAAATCCGTAGTTAACCAAAAAAACTGTACAGTATACACACACAGCCTCTCTCTCTCACTCTCCCCCTGACCCTCCCCCACATACAATCCCCATCACTCCTTCATTATCCCCGATCTATGACTTTCGAGCACCAGCAGCGTGCCCTATACTATCCAGAGCAGCTGACGATGACGAGAGAGAAAGAGAGAGTGAAAACGAGGAGCGATTGTGCAAAGAGAATCTTGCCACTGAGTTGCAGGGGGACCGAGGCAGGGATGGTACGGCGTACAGTCTGACGAGGGGCCCGAAGGGCGAGCCTGGCGAGCGCGGACATCACGGGCCCAAAGGCGAGACAGGCCCCAAAGGTAGTGTGACACATACACACATGCGCATCGCAGACGCTCTAATACCAAAGCTCTCGTGTGGTGGCTGGGCAAATAATAATCCATAATAATAATCCCATAATAATAATAATAATCAATCAATCAATCGATCGACGTGACGGCGATATCATAGATATATCGTCGGTTGCAGGTGGCTATATCTCTGGCCTACGTTGGAGGGGACACGTGTCCCGATGCTTTTAGCGTGTATTACTTACAAATAATAATAATTGGCTTTGAAGTTTAGTTTTGGACTTCGTGTATGTGAGCTCACGTGAAGGGATTAATTAACGTTTCGGGCGCTACCCGTTTGCATTGCAGGACCCAAGGGAGACATGGGACCTCAAGGTGTGCCAGGAGGCGACGGGCTCAACGGCGAGTCTGGCATCCAGGGTCCACCTGGATTACCCGTGAGTTTCGGTTTATTTCATCAATATTTCATGCTTTTTGCCGTAATTCGTTTATATATCAACATATCTTGCGTGCGCGAAAGATGATTTCGTTTTGCAATATGATTTTGTCGATTTGTAAATTATGTAAATAATTGATAAAAATAGAAATTCTATATATTCTCAGATTTTTCTTTTAGATTTTGATTCATATTATATTTAAAAAATTAAATTAAATTTTATTTTTTGCATTTTGTTCATTGAATTCTACCAATTATTACTGGGATGTCTTCTAAAATATTGAATTAAAGTAACGAATAATGCTATCTGTCCTTCCTTCCTGAAAATAACTCCCAGAAGCTCAATAATTAACTGAGATGTATATTTTAAAGGGACTTTCGGGGCCGAAAGGAGAAAAAGGAGACTATGGTGACATTGGACCTCCAGGACTTATGGGTCCTCCTGGTTTGCCTGGTCCACCGGTTAGTATGCAACATTTTGAATAATTTTAGAAAAGTCTTTCGATAACTGTGAATCTTATAATTTAATATAACGAAATAACATAAATTTAAAGTATTTTCTTATATTCTTAAAAAATCAAATTTAATATAAATTAGTTATTATGAATTATTATCCCGAATATTAAAGAACTGAATAGATTGTAATTCATCATTACTGAACAATTTCTAATACAAATATTTTTCTAGGGTTACCCCGGCCAAAAAGGTGACAAAGGCGACAAAGGTGAATCGGTATGTTGAAACATTTAGTAATTTCATAAATTTAACGATTTTTAACTAATGAAAAAACTAAACTTAACTTTCTTTTTCATGATTCCTTGGAATGGAATAAACAGAAGTACAAAAAACTGAGGCGAAGACAGGTAAAGAAGTTTTTTTAGCAATTATTCGTTAAAATTATCTACTTAATTATCAAACATGTTACTAATAATAATGTGATTTCACATTCTTAGGGTGACAGTACGTTTGAAGTTAATGCCGGCGAAATGGGCGGTACTTATGTAAGTATATCCTTATTCTGAATTCTTATCTTAAAATGCATCTAATCAGAACAACACGAACTAAAATAGTACTAATAACTAAAGTTCCCTTTTTGTCGCAAAAGAATGCTATGCTATTATAATTTAACGTTATTAAATAACAGTTGATTTGTATTTTCAAATATTTTATAATTATCAAAAAATATCTACATCTTTACCACATATCTACCAATAAAATTATTTTATTGAAAGTTTCGCCATTCAAATAATTCATTCATTGAAAAAACAACCTGTTTTAAATCTACATCGAACCCTAAAACATTACAACACAAAAATCAATCCAACGATCAAAATCAATATCGCTAACTCACGTTTAATTTACAGATAATGGGACCTCCCGGACCGCCAGGACCGTCGGGCACGCCAGGACTGCAGGGTCCACCCGGCATCAAGGGCGACCGGGGCCACGACGGCACCAAGGGTGATCCTGTCAGTAATTACACCTCTTTTTTCTCCCGCCCGAACCCCAGCCCCTCGATAAACTTTTCTCTCACTCTCGAGCAAGCAAGCGACTACCGATACGCGGCGTATGATTGAAAAAAAAAGAATCCGTACTTCTGCCTCTCTCTCCCCGTCTCTACCGCCGCCGCCACAGTCGCGCGCGCACTCGCCAACTTTTCAGGCCAAGTTTTCTCATTAAAAATTGTTAGCCGAAGTAGTAAAAAGTCACGTCGCCCTAACCGCCGCGCTTTTGCAGCGAGTCTCGTTATGATCGAGCTCTGTCTGATTTTCATCGATATATATATATACTCAAGCGCGTGGGGATTATAAACATATATATGCGGACCGGTGAGAATAATGCGGGCGTTTGCGGATTAAAGCTTTATGCCTGACTTTCGTGACCTAGATGGAAATACGGCCGGGATGATTATTGCACAGTGTTTATTTGATATTAAAAAAGAAAGGGCGAGTTAATGAGGGACTTTTTTTAATTCTTGTAGCGCGTAAATATCATTCATTGGTATGAGATCACTTTTAATCAATTTGAAAATTTACAGTAATATCCGAACGAATCGTAAGGTATTTTTACGCTTTTCCAATAACGTGGAAATTCATATTACGCGGAAAGCATGTAGCAGATATTTTTATAATATACATCATCATAAAGTAAAAAAAACTATATGAAACAATAATTTGCCCAGAATACCCAATACATTATACTATCTAAATAATTATCGTTATAACTGAAGGTATACTATTACATTTCAGGGTGAAAAAGGCACGAAAGGAGACCCTGGCCCGATGGGACTGCCCGTACGTATAAATAATATTAGTTTCTATGTTTTTAATAAATTTTGAGAAACATTCGAAGAATTTGTTTAAAAGAAGGAAAGACAATCTTTATTAACGAAGTCTTTTCTCACGTGAAACCAACATTAAAACTTGTACAGTTCTTCGTCTGATCTTTGCTAATGATGTTGAACCATTATAAGGTAAAAGTTTTAATTGATCCAAGAAGTTGGTTTTTTAGCGTCAATTCAAACTTTGAATAAAATCGATATAGTCCAAGTTTTATATACTATCATAATACTTAAATGATCAAAATTTATAATTACGCATTATTATTAAATCAATTATTATACATTTGATAATTGATGCAATAAGATTTTAAAAAATGTTTATTCGATCGTTTATTTTCATAAAATAAATGTAGTCTAACTTTTATATACTATCAAAATACTTAATTGTACGAAATTTATAGTTACACGTTATTATTAAATCAATTACACATTTGATAAATCACACGAAAAGATGACAAAAAAATTTACTCAATCGTTTATTTTCTAGGGACCGATGGGACTGAGAGGCGAATCAGGGAGGCCAGGAGAGTTAGGAAAATCAGGCGCCACGGTAAGATCGAGGCCCTCTCGCTTCTAACAACCGCCATTACATGCCTTCGTCAATGAATCGCTCAGTTCCAATTGAACAAATTCGTTCCAGTTCTTTGACAGTCGTGGCGTCGCGATAATTTCGCGCAGTATATACCGAAAGTTTCTCATACCCGAAAAGTCACGTACGCGTTAAGGGAGTGCAAAAGCTTTCGTTCAATAGTCTCTACCTCTTTACCCTCATTTTCACTCGAATAACAGATGAGGAAATTTTGGATTTTGCATCCCCTTAACGACAATTCAATACTCGCTTTTCGTTATACTCTGCGCGTGCTAAATTTAATTATCACTCATCAGCGCGACTGTTGGAAAATCCAATCTCGACTTTTGCGTTCGATATATATACACAAACACGCGCGTTCGACTGCGTCGCATTCGCGATCGATCGGATGCGTGCTTTGATGATGCCGATCGAACTGTTTTTAACGAGACTTGTGCCACTATATATCACGTATGTAGTGTACACGAGAACGACGGGAGAACAGTGATTTTTCACTGTCCGCGAATTGTAAATATATATACACGATTAAATGAGCCACGCGATATACATATATATATATATACTCGGGCATGTAAAGAAACACGAGCAAAATTAGGAGGGTGACTTTGTTTGCATTTACTCACAAAGTGTACAGAGATCACTGTAAATTCACTTCACACGCCCAGACGACTTTTCCAGTGTATAACGATGATTTGTGCTTGAACAGTCGAGTCGTGAAATAATGTTTTTCAATGAATCCATAGTTCTAGGTTTTTTCTATCGCGTTTTTATCCGTTTTTTATTTAAATAGCGCTTTAAAATTCTGTTCGTTTTACAAACTTATATAATATTTAATTAAATTAAGTAAAGATTGTATGTAAATAAATAAATATATTTTCTTTGGAATACAATTTTGGGTCGTCAAATGATTCTCTCATTTCACAATTTGACAATCTTCACATTTTACCATTGTAAATTTTAGCTGCTTACATTCGCTATTTGCAAACATCTTACTGTATCTTAGAATGTATTAAATGGTGACGTCTCAATGCCAAATTTTATGATATCCAAATTATTTCAATTATAATTGGCTTGATGTTAGTCATTTGTCTTTAATTTGATAAAAATTTAAAGAAATTTTAACTCATTTATGTAATTTAATCAATGTGACCTAAACTTTTAAATAAAAATGTAAGTATATAATTAAATAAATATTATGCTTAATTTAACACCAGCAATAATTCTAATTTGAAAAAATGTAACAAGTAGATGCACATTTTTCTCGGCATTGATAACACTTCCATTAATCAAAAAAATGTACTAAATAATTCTATATAAAAATTGTATTAAAAATCTAAATTAAAAACAAAAAATCTTATACAAATAATAATTATGAAATAAATGTGAAATGAACAATTAATTTTTCGTATTCGATTTTAAGAGGATTAAATATTTTTGTTTCAAACATAAATGGGTTCAGATTTCTATTTCAAAGAATATACACACAATTATGTGCAACGTCTTGTCTATTGTATACAATTATTAAATCCAAACATATCTTTATAAAAAGAACATATTCTTATCTTTTATAAAAATACAAGAATTAACTCTGCATTAACTTTACAACTACAGAAAATATTTGAGAAAAATAGGTACTATAATTGGTTTAATTTTTGTCATTTTATGGCTTTGTTTATAATACAAACTTTTTAATCATATTTAATTACTAGTCATCAACGATTGCATTTAATTGTGAAAATATCAACGAAAACAGTACGATTAAAGTTCCCCTCCTACTTGGCTCAACACACGAAAACACTTACGTTTGAAAACCATTCTAAATTGGCATTGTTGACCCACTCTTATATTGTATGAAACAGACGTAGCTTAACGAAATTCCTTCCTTTATTAATAATCGGCTTAAAAAACACAGGTTGGCACAGGCGCGTGGTGATGATCCGACTAACGACTAACAATGGGATAGGTACTACAAAGATAACCGACAATAACCTATCTAACGCAGACCGGCCGGGACTTTGCGGACAGGCGCAAAGAACCTTAATTATTATAATAAAAGCAAAAAGTTATAATAATGAAACACGAACGAACGAAATAGAGAAAAAAAAACAAACGTATAATGCGTCTCGAGCCTATTCTCTATTACATATACAATATAAGTGAGCGCGAGTACGCGCGCGCGCGTCTCAATTTCGAAATGTGTCGCGCGTCTTCTCTGTAATCCACCTACGAAAGAATATATTCCCGCCCACAGGCCCCCCCGGAAACCACCTCGACATATGCGTCAGATATATTTTGTCACGAAACCCGCCCCTCCATCCTCGTAATCGTATAAATATATATAAATAAATATATAAGGCCGCGCTGTATGCCGGTTTACTCGATAACCGAACCGCGCGCTCTCTTTTTGTGTGTAAAACGTTGCAGGAATCGGCGTGTCTCGCTCTCGAGGGGATATAACGCGAGCTGCGCTCTCGAAGCCTTTTTCACAGAGAATTTCAAGTGAACGGTCGATTATTAGGTTCTATATAGTCAACGGCTTCGAATTTTCAAACGATAAATGGATTGATTGTAGAACTTAATGACGCTATTTTCACTCAAGTGTAATGCATCTCACAGCAGAAAAGTTTTAAGAGCGCATCATCGAATCTCAGTCTATACTTATAATTACATTTTTCACAATGTTTTACTTGATATTAAAAAACATGCCAATTTTGAAGTTGCTGCATTTTTCATACTATAGATAACATGAAATATATATTTTGACTTTGCAAAAATTTATAAGACTCCTTTTCTAAAGTTATTAAAATTATTGTTCTCATTCATTGATTTTGAAAAATAACCAAAACAATATTACAACTCTGATTATTAATCCCATTAAAATAAATGTATTATAAAATGTACAGAATGAGGATGTGTAACAATTAGAGTCATTATAGAAGTTTTCTAATCAATGTAATTATTTGAATAAATAACGTACGACTGATCTTTGGCACTATATCCCTATGAATACTTTAAAATCGAAGTTAAATAACTATGTATAAGATATAATTGTATATAATTTTTTAATATTGATTATGATTATCGAAAAAATTTGTTGAATAACGTAAATTATTTTATATGTAATTTTATTTTAACACAATTAAATATGTAGAGAAAAATTATAGATCTACGTTATATTTATTATATAATACAATATTAATTTAATTAAATTTATAATTCATTAATTATTAAAAAAAATAAAAACATGTAATCAAGAAAATAAAAAAAGCTGGCTAACATAATTAAATTTTACTTTTCGTCGCCAATATTAGTCTTAAAGTCCAATCAGTTACTTTATACATTCGATAAAAAGAAAACAAAAATTGTTGTGTAATTAATATAATTTATCTCATCATAGCGCTGGCATACAATGAATGTATTTATAAAATAAAAAAAAATATAGTCTATATTTTTGTTGAAAATCAGACTAGATGTAGATCTTCGTGGCAGTATATAACAAATGTATGGAAAATTATTCTAAAAGCTGTAATATTAATGATAATACCGAATAATAGACAGTTGCGAGTAACCGATTAATAGAAAGGACACGCCGATCTCTGCGGATCGACGATGTTATATTAGCGGTGAAGTGAAAACATGAGAAGTGCATGCGATAATGCGTTTGTACCGAGACTAGAGAGAAAGGGAAACAAGTCAATCTTACGTTCTCAAAAAAAAAAGTATTATAACGTAAGACGTAAGAATGAAGAGAGTTTAGCAATTTCACCCGATGCTCGAGTTTGAAAAATTCCAAATCAGTTTGTCTCGCGATCCTTTCCCTATTTTACTTTTTTTAATGCTTTTTTATAAAGTAAATTTAATTTAAAGTTTTTCAAATCTGATATCAATAAAAGTAATGCGACTCGAAGATTTGTTAATTCCAAACTCGAGCTTCGACGATTTCAGTACTGTGTAATTTGACAATTACTGTAAGGAGAAAAGCGATCGTGTTTTTTATACGCTTGCCAAAGTCTATAATATATTTTCGAAAATCCTCGACGTCGATTAGAAATTTTGTGACTTCCAAGCACTGAAAAATTGTAGAAAGAAGTGTCAAAATAAGACGTTATGCGCCGTGTGCACCGAATGGTAGTTGAATCTATTGTCACTTTTGAAAATTAGCTGGTGTCGAAAGTTTTTCAAAATTATAGTTAGTTGGCAATTTGTTTAATCGACGAAAAACTGACTATTTTTGTATATTATCGCAATTATATGGGCACATAGCGTCTTATTTATTATTCACTTAACTTCATTCGCTTTGCTGTTGTAACGCGTTTTTTCATTACAATGTCCGTTATATTATTCGATTACGAAATATCTGTATTAAAAAGCGACTAGAAAAAATAGAATTTCCCAAGGAAACAGCTGAAAACGTTTCAGTCAATGTTGCAGAACCCCATATAAACTTAAGATTTGCTACTCCGCCGGTTATTGCAGGAAAACCAATTGTTCGCAAAAAAAAAAAGTAGGCGTGAAAGCCCGTAAATTCTCGCTTCGATTTTCAGTGCTTTCATCCTCCCTTACACGATCTTCGAAGAATTGCACACTCGAGATAGTTTTTTCAATTTGTACATAGAGTTCCATTGCTTCGCGATACGAGCTGCAAACTCGAAGGTCGGACGAAAACAGATAATCTCAAACCGCCGTGTAGTTTAGCGATTTTTTTTTAACGCGACGTTAGAATGACATGTCAGGTGAATGAATTAGCAGCGATCGATACAGCATATATATCTTCCGTCGACATTCCTGAAGTTTGAAGTAGACATGTACGTGTATACTCAAAAGTTCGAATGTGTTTCACAATAACGATGAGCCGATGTACCTTACAGAGTTACAATTCAATATTTTTTTCGTGATATTAATCAGACAGTACAAAACTAATTGTAAATTATGGTTTTGTGAAGTTTATTTAATATCACAATTGCTTAACAAGAAAGTATGAAACAATTACATATTGCATAAAAGTACATTCTTCTGAATTAAAGATAAATGTAAATGACATAAGTAAATATGATTAATATGTCAATTTTAATTAAAATCATTTACAATCGAGGTTTTAAAATAATTAAAACCATCATTTTAATCATTTGAAAATAGAAAAAAATGACCAATTCATTCAATTTATATTGATGATCAGTTCCTTTACAAAACCATATTTACAATTGAAAGAAATTCTTTTTTCACTAAAATATTAGTTAGATGATTTTATACCAGAAAAATACATAGTTTATGAGGACATTTACATTTTGTTTATCAAAGAACGAAACTATTACTGCCAAACCTTCTCATAATTTTTCGTATTGTCTTCTTTCAATTAATACTGAATTAATATTACGACTGATTTTTCATTGTTATTTTTATTCTAACAAAAAGCAATTAAATAAACCACTAAATAAAAAAAATCCAGGAATGGAGGCTAAAATTAGCGTCGGGAAGTATATACACCGAATGCACCCCGAAACCCCAACCGTTCCTTTGTGCTGTTCGCGCAGACGTACAGGCATCCGACACTCCTTTATAAAAAAAAGAGAAGCGCGTCGGGCCGAGTGGAATTTAACGAAAAAGCGTTAATCTCGCGAAATTTGTCACCGTCTTCGTCGTTCTCGTCGGCCGGTAGCGCTAAACGAATAGGTATACACGGCGATAAAAAGAAAAGAAAGGAATGAGAAACAAGCTTTTAACGTGCCTACGGCCTGTTTGCAAATTTCGTCGTTGCTCTCTCACTCTCTGTGTGCAAATGTCCTCGGATGTACTTAAGGACAATGCGCGAACGGGCGGGCGAAAAGAAGCGCGAGAAAAAGAGAACGCGAACGCGCGACGTGGGCGAACGCGATTTAAGAGTGACACTCTTTCGTTTTTTCGGCGAGGTTTCGGTTAAATTCAGCGGTTCTGAGTTGAAAAGATATTTTACGAAAATTGACGTTTTTAGGACTGTTTTGTTTGAAGAATGTCACTTTTATTTAATTTTTCAACGATATTTCAGGTAAAATGTTAGTTAATGTATATTGATTATACAATTTATTATCGTGGATTCAAGTTTTTACATATTATTGTCAAAAAGGATATTTAAAATTTTTTACGAAATTTATAAATATATGTCAATTCTTATTGGCCATAATGTTAATAATTAAATTAAAAAGCCTAATTTTAACGAATTAACAATTAACGATATATAATATATTATTGCGTACTAAAAAATGTATTGCAAACGACAAATAGAAATTTATTTTTTTCATTTTTAAAATAAAAGCTACTTAACACTATCGTAAAGTATAAAGATGAATTTTTGTTTTCCAAATATTAGAAAGAAACTGAATTAAAAATCGATTTGCAATACATTTGATTATAAATAACACTTAAGTATACTATGTGTTTGAATTTTTATACTCAAAAAAGAAACGAAATATCACTCTCTCTGTTAATATATTCTCGAGTATTCTAATTTCATTGTGTAGAATTATAGAGAAGTAGCTGAAACGAGTACCGTGTAAACGTTTTTTTACCGAGGACACACTCCATAGATACGCGTCTGAAGCGGTTTCGCGCTCGCAATTGTAAAGTAAATTAATTTAACGGAAAAAGCGGAAGAGCGACCGGGAAAACGTGAGAAAAGGCAGCAGCCGCGCGGCACATTAGGAGACTCGAAATCGAATTAAAAATTAATTTGTATTTCGTGCCAACGCGCAAGTATCCCATCTAGGTGCGCGTGTGCGTGCGCGGGTCACTCAGTATATTATCGGTGCGGAAAGCGAACGAGAGAAAAAGAAAGAAACGATATGTAAGGACAGAAGCGCACGGATCGGCATCCGAGGCGTTATTAAGACTCTGCTTGTATATATATTTAAGGGAAAAGGAAAACCTTGTAACGCGGCTCTGTAATGTTCATTGTAATTTAAGTACTTAAAGCGGCTAGGCTAGAAAGTTCGCGCGAGCGAGCGAGCGAAGTCGAGTAATAAAGAAAAAAAAAGCGAAAGGGGAGAAGAAAGGTAGAAGAGGAGAGAAAAAAAATCGCGCGCTCCATCCCCGGAGCTCTTGTAAAATACAGGACTTAAGCGTAATGTAATCAAACTACTTTATCGCCATAGGATAACGCCGTAGGCTTAAGGGTTTTAATGTTAACGACGAGAAAGAGAGATAGAAAGAAAAGGGAAAAAGCGGCGTAGACGAGGGACGCGCAAGGAGCAGAAGAGGAGGAGAAGGAGGAAATAACGAGAGAAATGAAGGCGACAACTCGGATGTGAGAGGATATGTGAGATGACGATGACAACCGTCGTCTGGTCCATCACTCGTTGTCGAGCGAAAACCGAAAGAAAAAAAAGAGAGAAAGAGAAAGAAAGAAAAAGTGAACAAAGAACAATGACAAACAAAAAATTACGAGAGATCGCAGTTTATTAACTTTTGTTTCGAACGATGTCCTGATTAATAAACAGAATGTGCATGTGCCTGAGGCCTTATTGCTTTTTACGACGAACCTTTATTAATGCTTACACCCCTCTTCTATCCTCCTCTTTTTGTTTATTTATCATTATTTTTTATTTGAATTTTTCAACAACAACAAAAACTTTATTTTTTTTTGTACTCTCAGTAGCCAAGAGACAACTGCTTTGCATTTTGTTATTTAAGTCTGCGCCAACTAAGGAACAGAATATATACCTCTTTTTCTTTGCCATTTTTTTACTCTTTATGATTATTATTATGATTTTTTTTACCTCTTTTCTTTTAATTTGATACGACAATAAGTCAACGAAATTTAAAAAAAGTGTCCAATACTTGAAAGTATGACGATGAAAAATGAAAGACACGTGTTGATTTGCTGCGACCATACGTCACCACACAATCGTGCGATCCGACGTGGACCTTAGCGCACAATGTGATATCCAGCGTCTTTAATGTAGAGTGCAATGTGGAGAAAACCGGGTAAATATATACCTATGAAAGAAAAGAAAAAAAAAAGAAATGATGTAGGACACACACGCAAGCACTGTGCTGGTTAAATCCCCCTTTCGTCCCAGGTGAAGCCTTTCTTATTTACATTTATTTTGTATCGTAATTGGTAGTTTAACAACTTACGTACGCACTCACGTAACAGAGTTTTATAAATATTTATAAAATTGTAAGAATCTTGTATCTTGTGCGTTTTTGAACTCTACTGCTTATTTTTCACTCTATTCTACCACTGTTTTTTTTTCTCAATTGTGCCTTCTCTGTTTTCATCCTGTATCACTTTCCGATGAGATTTTAATTTTAACGCTGTAGTTATTGTTAGCTAGATGCTGTAGTTACTATCAGTTTGATGAAAAATATTGATTATTTATTAAAAGAAGTTATTGAAAGTCTCTCACTGCTGTAATTTTTTATTAGAATAGATTTTTAAATGAAATGAAACTGCCACAGTAGTTCGTTTTATATCGTTCCTACTTTTCGTGCAACTGTGTATTTTAGCAATTTCTCTTTGTTATAGTATAGCTACATGCAATGTACTTTACTCGTATTTAATTAAGAATTTTAGAATTTTATTTCATTGCCATTTGAAAAATCATAGTTCAATGTTTAATTGCATTTTTAAAGTATCCTTAGATTTTATCAACTTTATTTGATGAGGATGATGAACTAACTTCATCCAACCAAAATACTTCTACTTATTTCCATAATGTCAGATGCTTCGATTGAGATTACATTTGTTAGAATTAAAATCACATCGGCAATGCATTCCATCTAGAGGTGTGTCTCTCTTTCTCTCATTTTATTATCAAGAACTTCACCTTTACATCGCACACTCAAAGGTCGATTGCATTTTGTAAAAAATAAAAAACATCAAGAAAAATTAAAAAATATAAATAAAATAATGATCTTAAAGCGCGTCTCATGTGTATAATGTATACCGCTCTATAGTGTACATCCTCCTCATCATAATCATCGTATCTGTCTGTCCGTAGTCTCGAGACATATATCTTTTTGCCTATGTCACCATTATTATACTACTACATCACATTGTCTCTATTGTACGTTTGTGTCTACGTGTGTGTATAAAGGTGTGTGTGTACGTATCTCTCTCTTTACATGTATCACTATCTCTTATTCTACATCATATAGTTCGGCTGCGAAATTCTACTACTGCCTCTATAGAGCTATATAGTAAAAAAAGACGACTTACGCGTCTTTATTAGAGCCGTGTGAGTGTGCGTGTGTGTGAGTACTATGCTCTCTTTGTACTTTTGTCACATATATACTTATATATACCACTTACGTAAACTTTGCATCGTATCTATCAGTTGGTTGTGCATTGTTTTATTAATACTTAGCGAGAGCAATTGCCGCGCTATACTATACATAATCTACTTTATTCTCCTATACTTGAGACTCTTGACCCCACAACACGTTTTTCCTTAAACCCCGTTTGTTGCGTCGAATTTCATTTGGTTTCCTCTACCTTTCAGGGCCCGCCCGGATTAGACGGTATTAAGGTGAGAGCGTAACTCCACTATTCTCCGATACTTCCCTGAAAAATAGGGTTTTTTTAACGCGCTTTTTCATATTTTTCAGGGAGCGCAAGGTGAACCTGGCACGAAGGGAGAACGAGGAGAAACAGGATTACCTGTGAGTATCGCTGATCATTTTTCCATTACTCAAAATGCTAACAGTATTTAAAGTATCACTTTTACACTGTTGGACAGCGATACTAATGGGATATTTTGTTTTTTAGGGAACTGATGGAATTCCGGGTACAGAGGTATAGGCTTCTTTCCAACATATCGTAAAAGTTTATTTTTTTTGTATAGTAGAAGCCAAGTAAATCCATAGATAAAGTTGAATCGATCCCATGCATGCGAAACAATACTCCAAGTTCCGTAACAATCCTATCCCAACAAACCAAAGAGAGAAAAATTCTAATGAGAAATCGATGTTTCCGCCGGGCCGATTTCAGGGTCCCAAGGGCGAAAAGGGAGAGAAAGGCAACGCTGTGAGTATCAACTTTGAACGTACGAAAAGCGAAGTATAGATCATAAGTCCGCGAGCGACAAAAATTTTTTTCACGGCTCCCGATACGTTATTTTTATTATTATTATTATTCGCATGAACGACGCAGCATTGAGAGAGCAAAATTCAAAAGCCCATATGACCGTTATATGCTGCCACCACTGTATAAACTAAGGTCGCAAATTCATCCGCAATATGCGACCCGTCGAATCGCGATACAATTATGATAATGATGACGAAAGAAGCTGAATTTAAGATACTTCCATATTGAGAAGAACGCAGATAATGATGAAATATGTAGTCCTGCATCGTCTTTCACGCATCTCTCTCTCTCTCTCTCTCTTTCACTTTCTTTCTCGAATTCCAATCGCGACTCGCGATGGAATCCATACTGCACTCTGTTATTTTCTTAATCGTTTATTTCTATCTTACTCCAAGATCTTTAATATTTCGGTGTATAACCACTTTTGCATCAACGCGGTTGACTCGTGCTTGGCCTTTTATTGCACGTATTTATCTTCTTGGTTAAAAATGCCGTTAATGTCTTTTTTTATTAACAATGATTATCTGTTTACTAAAAAAATTGTCCACGGCTCGTCTCAGATTCTCACAGAAATTTATGATCTACGCTTTTATGTAGATAATTATTCAGAACATTAGCAAAACAAAGCGGTAACATATAAATCAATTGAAAACTAAAACCTTTCATTCGGTTATGACACTGCTCGTATATACTCGTGCACTTCTTTGTATAATAATCTAGCGTATAATACTTCGCTACAAATCAGACTTATTAAATTACCCAAGAATAATTACCATTTCGAGCATCTATCCAATAAATAAACACGAACCAATAGACATAAAAATATATTTTACTTACCACGAGAGTCTGAGCCAAGCCGCGCGATATATTTTGACGCGACAAGCCAAAAGACGCGCCTACCGGCGGCCGTCACCGTGCTACACGCGCGCACGACCTTTTGCGCTATACATACTGACGAAGGCGCCCGCGCACACACGCGTGTGCTTTTGATAATTCGCAGGGGCCGCCAGGCAAGCGCGGAAAGCGGGGCGACAAGGGCAACAAGGGCGAGCAGGGAGTGCCGGGACTGGACGCGCCGTGCCCCCTGGGTCCCGATGGACTGCCCCTCGCGGGCTGTGGCTGGAGACCACCGACGCAGGTAACGTCGATTGTTTGGATTACTATTGGCCGCGCTTAAGCGTGATTAATATAGGGTTGCTTGAGATAGCTCGTGCGTATAGTTTGGTTTCTAAAATTGTTTATACTTTGGGTGGTAACATTTTTAATGAGGGATCTTTTAAGTAAGGTAAATTTTTTTTTCAACTAATGTATATTACTTGAGGCGATTTAAGGATTCAAACGCAAGTATTGCAAGAACTATTGGATCAATAAATTTTTTGATATTTGAAAGTATATTCTTATAAAAATGTACGGAATTAGAATTAGAATCAACTAATAATTATGCTCAATACTATAGGGGTTGAAAAATCTTCACGTAGTAAAACTCAATAATTTATTGCATGCTTTGTATAATTTGATTAATGTTACTCTAATACCAAGTAGACTAATTATTATTGTAGTAGTTATTGATAATACCAAAGCCATTGATAAGTGCTCTGACAAAGTTTAGGAATTTCTAAAATAGAAACACTTTCATGGTTAAAATAAGAAAATAAGTATTACATGTATAAGACACTTAAAACAATTGTTTCCATTATTCGTTAATAATTACCAAACGATCTATTACTAGTTTTTTTTCTCCTGTTATTACTGCTAGGCAGTTATGTACCGTATCTATTACTAGTAAACTTGAAATTAATAAGAACACGGCTACTCTTGTCAGAACGCTCGTCACGCTGAGACGCGATGATAGAATGAGGAATTGGTATTAGTATAAGGTAGTAAGAAGTTTTTCAAGCTTTACATAGTGACAAATTTTTTTATTTGTGATGGGATTAGTGGAAACCAATCTGTAACCTGTTAATACCAATTCCAATCATCTATCATCGATCTTGTAAAAAATGAGAATACTAGTTCTGTGTATGTGTCCCATACTCGTACACGCGTGCGGGGTTGTATCCCATATTGTTTGCTTTCTCCTTGCCGAACGCACAGAACGGCCCGACGACGTCGGCGACGGTGATCGACGGGCCCGAGCCCGCCGAGACGGACTACGACGAGCAGGAACAGGACCACGAGCACGAGCAAGAGCAGGAGGACGAGTACGAGGAGTTTCCCGACGACAACGGCAACATGGCCGAGCAATAATAAATAATATCTCACCTACGCACTCCACTATACACCGAGAATTCAGCAGTGTACACCCGCGAGCGCCGATGCCTTACCTTTATAAGCTTGATTCCGCCGTCGTCATCGCCATCCTCATCGTCCATCGTCCGTGTATTAATCGAACAAACCAAAACCACATTATCCTATCCGACAAAAAAGCGAAAAAAAAAACAAAAAAACACCATTAAATAATAGCGAAACACAAAAGTAATAACTAATCCAGACCTAACGATTGGGACTCGCTAACTGTGGTAAGGTCTTAACGTGTCTGTAACTTAACGCTTGTTTACCTCTTTTTTTGGACCGGTTTTTCGTTTACTGTTGCTGATTTTTTTCTCATTTTAATTTTGCATGACTTTTGGGAAGTAGTTAAATTGTGAAATAACAGATTACTAATGTTTAAAAGTAATAATTAACGATTTACTTTGCTTGCCGAACTTTAGTTTTTTAAATTAAAAAGTTATATATAGTATCTACAATGTTGAATAATCTGCAAATAATTTTAAAAGAAGTTTCAAAAGAAAGTTAAATGGAAGTTTAGAATAATTTCATTGATTAATTCCGATTGAAATGAAAATGCTAGTTGTACGTTAAAAGAATTATAAAAGGCAAAATGATACTGATATTATTTAAACTATTTCAGCCAAAGAACGACATCCTTCGTAGATGGATAGAAGAGGAAGAGAAGAAAGAAGAAGAGCATGAATATTGAATTTTCATGCTGTTCCATTTCGACAGAAATTTCTGAAAGCCCATCATTGTCTTCTACATTCTTCATCAAACTCTAAAATCATCGTAATTAATCGAGATAAAATATTTAAAACAGAAGAAACTTGCCAGTAAGTGTTGTAAATAAATGTACTTACAGTGTTAAATGCCAATAGTGTGTGTGTACATAAAGATATATTGATAACACAAGCAAAAAAAATACAACAATAAATAGTTTAATAATTGTTAATTAAAATGAAAAACGAATTGAAAAAAAAGTAATCAACGGAGGAACCAGGAGGC
>UXGD01002357.1:0-26634 GCA_900474315.1 Torymus auratus | reverse complement strand
TGACTATAAAGTTTATAGATTTCGGACTGCGAATATTTTTTCGACAGCCTTTGGCATACGGCATACGGCATTCGGCAATCGGCATGCAATGTGGGGCGGGGGTTAGAGCGCATGCGCCAAAAAATCGACATGACATCGAAACATGGCGCCGACCATGTCGAGACGCATTTTTTATTGAGGGGTTAGGGGTTATCTTATTCTTATATCACTAGATATTTGGGATAATGTAATGTAATGTAAAGTGTGGAGGTCCTACGTATAAACAAATATCAATTTTTTTTTATTATTACTTTACTTTATATCGAATATATAAAAAAAATTAAAAAATAATTTCTATAATGATAGGGGACGTAAATAAAAGCAATGAAAGTAGTTCAGAGGATGAAATTTGTAGAAACAATTTGAAAGAGGCAACAGACGACTATTTTTTAAAGTCTTCCTTTTTTGATAAAGAAACGAAAAATGCAAATGAAAATATCTCTAATAGTACGTTGTACCTATTCTATCTAACTTGAAATTTTTTTTGTCTCATTATTTTTGAGGTCATTAACCAACAGATGTATATTCATGTTTTAACAGACATTGGTACAAGTAAATTAACCACAACAAACAACTATAGAGAAGATCAGTACAAGACTCATAAATTAACAGAAGATCATAGAAATTTCATAGCTAAACAATTAAATGCAAATCTGGCAAAGTAAATTTTTCAATTTTTAAGTGATAAATATTAATACTACTTATGTAAACGATTTTTTTAATGCAAAAATGTCACGTTTATGTTACAGATGTATAACATTAGAAAGTAAATCTATGTTGACAAAGGATTTAGCAGATGTGTCAGAAATTAATTTTTTTTCTATTTCGAACACTGTTGCACCAAAAGATTGTGAAATAGATAGCTTACAAAGATATGGAGAAAGAAAATTTAAAACCAAGCATCGCAGGAAAGTAAATTTGGAAGATTATCAAGATGCTGCAGTAAATCCAAGAAATATACTTTTACAGGATGATATAAAATTTTGGACTAACAGAAAGAAGCATAAGGTATTCAAGTATGAAGAGAAAAATGGAATATTAAAGGAGGTCATTTAATGTGTAACTTTTTTTTTTTTATCCAATTTTATCCCAATTAATCTGTTTATATGTATATATAATAAAAAAAAAATATTTATATATATAGATGCCTAGTCTATATTTGTTGATAATACGTTCACACGCACACACACACACACACTCAAAAGTAAATAAAAAAATTATTCAAAAAAGTAAAAATTAGATTTTGGAGAAAACTTTAAAAATACGTAAATCTCAAATGATGTAAAAAACGGCCATAACAAAAATGTATCTTTAATCTTTTAATAATCTGATTTTCTTACGCAGAATATGAGTATATTTTTCGTAATATAAGGCTGATTTTTGTCACAAAATAACGTTTTTTTTATTTCTATATATACAATGTATACAAGTTATAAACGAAATATCTAAGTAGTGATTTATATACACGTTATTTACACTGATGTGCTGCCTCTGGCATTTTAGCTGTCTTTTACCTTTAGGAGTATAGAAATTATTCCTTTAAAAAATGGCAGACGAAAATAATAAATAGTAACTTGATTAATGCAAAAAGATCGAACTTATCGAAAAAAACTTAGATACTTCATTTTATCTACATATCTTAAATTATGAACATATGGCACTATCACTAACTTTACAAAAGGTTAACAACTTTTTAAAACACAAAAATAAAAAAAAGTTTTTTGAAGTTTTTCAAATGGATATGACAGTACTGATCCACTGAGGAACATACTTTCAATTTATTTTTTTTTCGATTTTCAATAGCAACCTTAACATTTAGACATTTAAATTTGTCTCTTTTTTCTTCATTCCTTAGATTTTTAATGCACTTTTGTTATTCTTAATTGAATAAATTTTGATATGTAAATTAAGAAAAATTAAACCACATAATCTTAGCATGCCAAATTTTTCAATAAAACATTTATTCTTATTGATGCCAATTATTGTAAATAACACTAGAAATTGTATTAAACGTAATAAAAGACTGCCACGTACTCTAAATGCATAAATAATAAGGATATGCAGTGACAAAAATCACAGCTCAATTAAAGTTTCAGTGATGGCTGATCATAATGTCATATCCTATTGAATAGTACAAAATTATCTAGCATTTGTTTCAGTCCTCAATCAAAATATTAATAAATGTTTCTAATAAAACAGCTTTTGGTTCAAGATGTTCAAGATCACATTCAATGTTTTGTAATAAATTTAGTATATCTTCATTAGTACTGATATAGTCAGCTAGGTAGGCAAGTTTATCATGAAGTTTTTCAAGATCTTGCTTGAATTGCTGTAGGGCTGAAAACACATCATCTTCACCTAGTACAGGCACCATCAAGTCCAGAGCAAACTTGTCTCTGTTACTATTAATTATACTCATCTACAATGTAAATAGGTTATTAGAACGACAGTTTGCAAACAAAATTTGTAATTATTCATAAAGAAAGTTGAATCAAGTCCTTACCACACGTGACACACGGCTGTTGGCCACGTTATTTTCAGCAGCCAATCTGTTTTCTTCTTGCAGCTGAATAAGTTTATCTAGTAATTTTTTCATTTTTACTTTCAAAAATTTATGAAATCTACATATTTTGGATACAAGTTGAAGCTTATAAAATAACATTGTATTCAATTTGGGTTTGTTCCTAAGATTAGATGCTCTAAAAGCAAACCACAATGTAGATTGTGTTTCTTCAGAAGACACTAATGATATTGTGCATATAAAAGCAGTTTTTGCATTTCCTCCAAAAGAAGTTGGTAAGCACTGTGTTAACTTAGTTTGTCCATAGTTTATGCATTTTTGTGTATCAGAAGTTTTATTTAACTGTACAATAATAAGACTAAGAAGTGATAGTGAAATATTTATGTGAAAGTCATCTTTCGATTGGTGACTATCTATAGTCTTGTGACCAGCAAGATCTACTAAATTTAATTGAGAAAATCTATTCCTCAAATCACATCTGTTTTCTATATCCTTATTTTCTATATTTATCCTAAAATTCAGATATATATATTTGAAATTTAAATCACAAACATTATCTTACAAATACCCAATGTTAATACAAACCTTAATATCGTATGACTTTTATCACTTCTTTGATTCATAGGATTCTCATGAATCTTACGGTTCAGTTCACTGTCTCTCAATATTTTATGCACACTCTCGGCATCAGTGACCACCTCTTCCTTACAACCCATAATCTGCACAAGATTATTCACACTTTGACTAACTTTAAGATTTGTGTTGTTGACATCTATAAGATCATTTATCTTTTCATTGTGTATTTCAAAATAAGATACTCTGAAGGCTAGTTTGCGATCCTGCATCTTTTTGGCCATGTCAAACATATACTCCACGGCCAATGGAATGACTCCACGATCGTTCTCTGTTCCCAGCATAGTGTAGGTCTTGCCACTGTTCCTCTGACCATATGCAATAACTGTGCCATTGTATCCCTCCACTGCTGAACTCACTATATTCTTTGCTACTTTATCAAAGACAGTGTAGTTTGTGCTCTCAGTATTGAATATATAATCTGCAAAATTCAATGTTTCAAATTAAGAAAAAATATAACATCATCTATTTACAAATAGTTCTTAAATTCTTATGTCTCCTACATACATCTATGCATAAAATTACTGCACAAGATTAAGAAATGAAGGACGCAATATTGAAATCCCTAATTAAGCATGACATCATTATGCTAATCAAATTCACAACCCTTTTTTTTAAGAAAAGGATATATGAAATAAAAAGAAAAAAAGACCCCTGAGCCTGACGAGCAAACCCATAGTAACACCATTGGCTCAGGCCATTGATTTCTCATTACCAGGACTATAGGTGTAAACACTCTGTCTCTTTCTCACCCTGCCAGAGGCCATCCTAACCTACTCGTCCACCACCCTCTCGCCCCAACCAACCCCTCTCGCCCTCAAAAATTGGAGTAAAACTAACCAAAGTAAAACTTCTCGGCATCAGCTCTCTTCCTCTTGAGCCCAGCACCATAGTGTCTCTGCAGCTGTGCTTGGTGCTGCTGCTGTGCGGACCTCGCGACGACGTAGTTGCGCACGTCCCAGAGCACTTGCTGTTCACGTTCCTGGGCAAGTGGCGGGCGCGCCTTTATCGCCACCTCCACCCTACACGACGTCATCTCCCTATCAATGCAGCAGGCAGTAGTAGCCTCAACTACAATTATTCTTTTCCTTACGTTGGGCTGTTTCTGTTGCTGCTGATTCTTCTGCTCGTAAACAAAACACAGTCATCTCGCGAG
Source organism: Torymus auratus (assembly GCA_900474315.1). Classification (NCBI taxonomy): domain Eukaryota; kingdom Metazoa; phylum Arthropoda; class Insecta; order Hymenoptera; family Torymidae; genus Torymus; species Torymus auratus. Next base: position 22,285 of record UXGD01002357.1, on the reverse strand, counting down.
GCGCGCGCGCACGGCCACTCCGCGAGAAAGGAGAGAGAGAGGTACAGGAACGCCCGATTAGTATGGGATTGGGTAGGAATAAAAAACGAGGTACCTATATCCCGTATAGGACGACGGCGATGACGACTGCGTGAACGCGACGACGACGAACATGCACGCGTGGAAGAAGAGAAGGGGGAGAGAGAACGCGAACGCGCCGCAGGGGCAGCCGACCGAAGCATCGAGGGCCGCCGATGCCTCACGACTCGAGATGTTCGAAAGCTCGACGATGGTTGGTTGCTGAATTGTATAGCGTATATCTTGGTGTAATAGAGGATACCGTTACCTACGTTTGAATATTTTCTTAGGTTTCTCGGGGGTTTGCGGGAGTTGAGCTTTCGGAGTTTAAAAAAATGGTGTTTACCCTTTTTAGATATGTATTTTGTAATAACAAAATTTTATACACGCAATAGCGAATTTTAACATTAAACTTAATTTCCAAGATATAACAAATGATGAGGCAAAGAATGGCTTCATTAATTGATTGTCTAAAAAAATGAACCATTCATCTTTGTGGATTCATTGACTGAAATAAATTGAGAAATTAAATAACGAATGTGTAAATTTACGATTGTTTATAGTAAATATTGTTACCGTCATCATCCATACGAATCAAATTATCTAGCGCATAGGCATTCTGATACAATGACTGTGCTTCAGACACTTCAGTGTGACATTCCTTCAAATCACTTTCTATCTTCTTACTTATAGATATCTGTAATGTTACAATACCAGTAAAAAGATTAAGGGGCTATTATTCTTTTTACTTCTAATAAAGAAACTTAGGTATGTAACTTATGTACTCACTGCATCTTGGTGAACTTGATCAATTGCAAAAGTACTTGAATTACTAAAATCAGTGATATTATTCACAGATTCTACCATTTTAGATACAAGATTAACAACAGCTCTGTAGAAAAACGATGTAAAATGGAGTATGAAATAGTAGATTTAGATCAAGAGTAAAAAATAGAGTATAAAATAGATCAAGAGTAAAAAATAGAGTGTAAAATATGAGTAAGACATATCAATACTATAATTGAAATAAAATTTCTTACCCATGCTGATCATAAGGTATTGGCAATCCATGGAGATTTTCAGTTTGCTCAAGAGCTTTTTCAATTGTATGTTTGTTAGCTACTAACTTATCCAATCCTTTTGTTATACTCTCCATCTGTCTCTCACTTTCTTCTACAATAAACCACACATCAACATTTGGTCAATTTCAATACTTAAATTAAAAAGTTTTTAATTCACCAACCTCTATAAAAATCTACTCGATTTTTCAAGTCCTCGTATCTTTTTTCATTTTCTGCCGCTTCCCGTTTATTTTCTTCATTGCGATCCTCGTATTCTTTTTCCAATTTTTTTATCATCTCGGAAATCACTGACATTTTGAGGTAAAATATTTACTGATATACACGTCCAGTTCTATTATTTTCTATCAAATGAGTAAGAAAATCTCTCCAAAGTTTCGTTGCGCTAGTTCTATACAAAAGTTTATAAACACTGTTCGAGTAAGTATCAAATTTTTCAAAACATTACCGATACGGCGTGATTTTAAGCGACATTTGACAATCGTGCTATTGTTATATGAGAATGCTTTGATATACTGAGCAGCATAATAAAGTAAATAATAAAATTAAATTCAAGTTAATCAGTGATTATTTATATAATTGTAGGGGATTCCTTAAAGTAAAATAAGAAAAAACTATCGTTTATTTTTTAAATCGTATCTATTTTATTCTTCAAATCAAATCCTTTTTCATAGATATGAAGCATTTTACAATTATCTGTATACTTTGTTATACATAGTATGTATTTACATTGCATTATTATTACATATTGGATTTTTATAAAAAATATCTCGGCGCCTGCTGGTGTACGCAGTATAAATCAATCGGAAAAAAATAATTAATCAATTAATTTAATCTAATCTCGACTCATCAAAAAATTCAATTTCCAAGTGCTCATATTCGTGTAAGAAAACGACATGTTTTCTGTGTCAATCGATATAAAGTGAGATCTAAAAAATACAGGGTTCCGCTTTCGACTCTCCACTACAATGATCCATTATTTTTCGTATAAGCTCATAGTTTTTTTTCTCTTTCTCGTTATACATACAAAAATAGAAATATTCTCGTATCTAAGGAAGATCCGCCATGATTCTACAACGTCTTCTCTTTTTATTTCACTTTCGTCAAAAATTCACTTCCGAAAAAATCTCGCTACAAAAGCTCCTTTTATCCATAGTCAACGATCGAAACGGTCGTACATATATAATATATATATATATATATTTTTTTTTAATTCGCCTATTCGAAGTATAGACATCGAGTGCATTCTTTGGTCATGTCAGAACTGAACGAATTTTCCTCTCTCCGTAGCCGTTTCGCGCGGACGAATAAACAAAGTAAGACACAATCGTGAGATTCCGATTTATAAAAAAATGACTAAACTAATAGAAATCAACTTTCGAGACGCGATACATAAAAGTTCAGTTCTGCTCGCAATTTGTTTTCTTATGTAAAACAAACAAAAAAATACAAGAGCACTCTTCGTATATCGTTCAATCCACGCGCATATCTATATAACACGATTCATTCATTCAAGCACAAAGAATGCAGCTCTTTCGCGTATATATAAATGCATCAACAAGTGTGTGTATGGGTATGTGTGTGTTTACGTCTAACACATAATCTCTCTCTCTCTCTCTCGGCGTCAGAATGACTCTATATCTCTCTCTATCGCTCACTTTCTCGACGAGCAGCAGCAGTCGAGCGACAGGGAGAGCCGGTTCTTTCGCGTCTGGCGGCTGCTCCCGGCGTCGTCTTGAGTACAGTCGTCTTGATTGCCTATCATCTCGTCGTTCCTGACATAATTCTACAATAATCAACAGTTCGTCGAGTTTCAGTAGTTGGGAAGTTTGCTCTATCGCCACCTTTATAAAGGGCGGCTAGATATGTGGAGGTGTGTTTATGTTATGACGACGACGCACCGGAAAAAGTTTCCTTGACAATCTCTTTTTCCTTTTCTCTCTCTCTCACGCGTATGTATGTGAACATGCAAAGATAGGTTTATTTAATGTCGTTGTATACAAAGGTAATATTTTCGTAAATTAGAGCTACAACTAACTAAGTATATGTACATTAATCACTAACTTAAGGTAGAGTCAAAACCTACAAACTAGAGTCAATTTATTTCAGTGCTTTAGATAAAATACAAATCAAGGATAATTAAATCAAATAATATAATAGTTTACAAATTTATAGGTAATTATATAATAATAATCAATAATCTTTAACGTAAAAAGTCTAGTCGCGTAATGAAAATGATTTTCATTATGCAACGAAATACTCGATATATATCGCGGTGTCGAAGAAACTTTTTCACCAAGTGAGCCAATGTTTCACAATTCACGTATATGAAAAAGAACACTTACAAATTACGCACAATACGCAGGGATTATGTTAATATTACAGAACACGCGCAAGGCACAATGTTTCCTCATTTATCACACGTGTTAGTCGGGATTAACATTCGATACATAAAACCAATCGAACAATATACACATTCGATCAAAATACAGGATTTTGCTGCGGCAAGATTAGTTGAGAAGAAAAATCTTAGAAATAGGATGGACAGAAAAAAATTGCGTCAACTCTAATGGTAATTATTCCATTTTGTTTAAGATTAAAAAGAAATTCGACGAAGCGGAAACACTTCTACGAACTCTAATTTTCGTACAAACATTGTTAAAAAATATTAGTTTCAGATTTTTGCTCCTCAAGCAACATGCGTTATTTTTTGATCGCCGGTTAAGTTTTACCGTTAGTGAGCGATAAAATAAAGGTGGAATAAATACCATTAGAAGCATTATAAAACATCTTTTCCGCCCAGCCTATTCGATGATATTAAAAGAATTTTTTATGATGTATCATAACGACGTTCCTTTTTTGATTAATTCTTATGGATCGTACTTTACATGATTAATATTTATTGTCCAGCTTATGAAATAAGTGTTTATGAGAAAAATTCTTATAGTGCTGATATTACTCAGTGTCATAACGATTGTATATAATCAACATTTAAAAGAAAAAAATAATAATAATAAAACAACTGTATAATCAATTCATAAATATTTACACTCTCGCAATGTATATGTATGTGTCTATCGAACGATGCACGTATATAATGGTTCATCATAAAAAAATCACTCAATTCCATTATTATCGGTAGACGAGAAAATACACATGAAGGAGAGGAGAAAAAAAAACAAAAAATGAGAGAATGAGAAGGCGAGACAACGATGAGAGAGGCTGAGAATTATTGGTGTTAGCTTTGTTTGTATTGCTCTTTGCTGGCATTTTTTTAAATGTTCATGTCGTAGAGATGTGAGGGTGCACCTACCACAGACGGTATCTGGCAACCCCGTCGCACCAGCAGTCTGACCGTCGGTCCTCCGTTTCGTATTATCTCGATCGCCTCCGTGTGGGTCATGTTTTTGGTATTTATTCCGTTTATCTCTATTATCTGGTCTCCCACCTGCAAATACACACATTTTTCCTTTATTTAGCTGGCCCATTGTTTTTCCGACATCTTTGAATATTTAACTCTTAACCACTCACTCTTAATCTATTATCAATGGAAGCCGGCCCATTCTCCGCGATCTGCAGTACGAACAGCGGCATATTCTGGAACTCCCGTCCGCCTCGGATGCTGAAACCGAAGCCCCGAGTGCCCCTCGTCAACTCCACCGCGTGGTATTGTCCTCCATCTCCGTCCCCCACCATTTCATCCTACAAAGAAATCGTCACAAAAAAATCATAGCATACCACATTCTATCCACCTCATAACCTTAATTCTCAACATTGAACTATACCTTCTGAGACATGGACGTATTACTGCAACAGTCGTCCAGCGGATATCCGATTGTAAGCGTGACCGAGTAACCCGAGTCCTTAATGAGATTCACGATGTCCTTGTGGCAGGCGTTGGTTATGTCCACATGGTTCACAGCCAGGATGTGATCACCGACGTTGAGTCTGCCGCATCTCTCGGCCGGCGAACCCTCGATTATCCTGCCAATCGTCGAGCCTGCCTTGTTCACCGAAGAGATTATCACGAAGCCGAAGCCCTCATTCTCTCGCCTCGTCACGGTCACCTGTGGTTTATATTGCATTAAAATTCCGTGTTACACATTACATTGACGCTTCTTCTGGGGTGTTTGTACCACATGGGTTTTTAAATTTTTCAAATATTTAAAATAAAAAAAAAACGAACCTCATACGGAAACTGCACGTGTCCCACAGGGCCTCTGCATCCGTACGATGATGACGACGAGCTCTGCATGTTATCCCTCATATGATGCTGATGATGATTGTGATGATGGTGGTGATGGTGATGATGATCCTGAGCGGTGATGCGTCGCCTAATACCAAGGGTGACGCGTCCGTTGCGGGCGGCGGCGCTCATTAGCTGCACGACCCGGTGATGCGACGAGTTCATCACGCTCTCGCCGTCCACGGACATTATGAGGTCACCGGTGTTCAGACGGCTGTCAACATCCGCCGCGCCGCCCGGCACTATGTGCCCCACCGAGACCTGCTGGCCGAGCAAACGAGAGACACACGGCAAGATGAGATTGCGACCGTCGTGCAGTTGGGGTTTGGAGGTTTAGTTTTTATTGTTGGTCGGTATGTAGTGACCGTTTTGTTTTCAGCACTCTTTCGGCATTATTTTATGGAATAAATGTTAATGACTAAGGGAAATTTCAAAGCTATAAATGATTTTAGAAAATTCGTTGAAATTTAGACATCTAGTCAAACAAACAGTAAAAGTTCAATTATTATGCAACAACTATTTTATAAATCAATGCATACAATGTTGTATGAACCATTTTTTTAGTATTAAAGATAAGTGCATATTTTTGTTTTCTTGTATTATTCTGTTCCCTGTATGTCAATCAACTGAATGCGAGATACCAACCTGAGATCCTTCCTCGGTACCTCCGACTATTCGGAATCCAAAGCCACTGTCTTGCCTCACGAGGGTCACCAGTGTTTCGATCCATTCTATGTCCGGGATCGAAGGACACACCAACTCGTTTCCAACATCGCCACCGTATTGTCCATATCTAAAATGATACAAACCAAATATTCTATTCAAAAAGTCGTAATGGTAAATTTTCGCGAGACTTTGCACGCCTTTGCGTAAGAATAGTGCTAAGCACTTGAGACTCAGTACATTTATATTATTAATTGTTGGACAAAACTCAATAAATAGGAAGAAGGCGATTATAGAATAAAAGAATCTTTAGCGATTTTGGAAAACTTCTATCATACAATTAATTGTATTGTCTCTACCTATCTGCAAAAAAGTTTATTTACCTTGGCACAATAGAACTAGAGTGCGGCTGCTCATGTTCGAAGCTCGTCGTCTCCTTGCTTTTGTCTCCCCAGATCTCTCCCGTATCGACGTTCTGCTCCTGTCCGATCATCGCGGCGTAGGACGTGTAGTCGCCCTGGTCGCCCTCGAACTGCGAGTGTGCAGGTGATTGCACCGCGTAGATGTCCTTGTAATACTCGCTGCCTGGTGGCTGGTGCACACCATTCTGCTTCGGGTGATGGAGCGCGTGATGATGGTGATGGTGGTGGTGATTGTCCATGTGACCGGACTGTGCCACGTCGACTGAGTAGACCTCGCTGCTGTAGTTGAGCTTCTCGCTGGTAACGGCGAGCCACTCCTCGCGCTTCATCGCGTCACGTAGCGAGTCATCCGGGTCGATACCTGAGGAAACGAGAAAAGAGAGTGTGAGGGTTGCTCATTGGAATGTATTGTTTTTATATAATTAATATTTACACTGCTATATTGTTTGTGCAAAGAGTATGCGTTTAATTATATACTAGCTAACTTTTGCAGTCTTCAGAGTTTCGTGTTGCTTGAAAACTATTTGACTTGTGGCCAATTTCACATATTATTTGTATAAATGACTAATTATAAATCCAACTATCGTGCTTTAGTTTGAGGTCATATTTAAAAAAAAATCAATAGTTATATTATTTAGCTCGTTACAAAAATTTTAGTCGATATAAAACATATGCGAGAAAAAGTAGTCAAACAATTATGCTTTAAATAGAAAAATGATCCATTTAAAATTACAGTAGAATACATTTTTATAATTTATCAACTACTATGACAAATGAAATATTCAAATATAATACCTTTAAAAGCACCTAACATTACAAAACTATTTTAACCCTTAACAAAAGTTACATAAACGTTATAACCTTAAATTTTAACATTATCTTTCCTCACCATTGAGATTCATCGTCGTAAAGTTATCGGCCAGATGGGAGATATTCGGTTTGTAGGGCATATCCGTGTACCCATAAATCCCGTGATGATTGTACTCCTGGTTATACTTGTACCGGGCGTCTAAGACATTCTGCAGCTCGTTCTGCTCGGGCGGCTGCTGCACGACGGACTGCTGTACCTGCGTCGGTTGGGGCGAGCGCGTCGATTTGCCGCGCGTGTCTATCAGCGGAGTTTTCGGTCGCTGTGGCACAATCGTCTTCGTCTGCGTGCTGTAGATATCCGCCGTCGGTGTCTTACTGCGGTAAAAGTCGAAGGGACCTTTTTCCTTCGGGTCCTTGTGAAGGTCTTTGTCCTGCAGAGGGGATTTCGGGGATTTGCTCGCAGAGCGTTGCACGTAGATCAGGGCTTCTTGGTCCCGGCAGCAGTCTTTTAATACCTAAATGAAACAGACGGTCGGTTAGGAATTCGATTTTATTTGTGGCTTTCTTTCTCGGTAAATTCTTAAGGGTTGAATCAGAATGCGTTGAGGCGAGTTACAAGTTCTTTATCATGCTTAGCCCGGCATGAGTCACGCATGATTCATGAATTTCCCCGTCCTTTACGGTGTTACAAAAGGAATTACTAATGTAACTATTTCAATAATACATTATCAATAACAATTATCGTAAATAATTAAGCATAACAATATTTACACTACAATTTTTATATTTTGAAAAAAAATTACCTTTATTATTGAAATGTCGAAATAACAAATTATTTACTTAACTATTAATAACAAACTAACCTGAACAACTTCAGCGTGGCACATATTTCGAACATTGATATCGTTGATGTTGACGAGAATGTCGCTCTCCATCAAATTCTTGCACCTATCCCGGTCCAGAATTTTCTTCACCTTCTGTCCGTGGGCCGAGTCCGCTATCGTGAACCCAAACCCGGTGATTCCCTTCACTATAGGTATCGTTAGAAACTCTGGTGGTTTCGAAGGCACAGGTGAGTGAGCATCTTCATGACTGTGTAACACATAAAAAATATCGTTCAAAAAAACTCTACTTACGATGAATCTCAAATGCTTTTTTTTTTCTTTATTTCAACAGAAAACTCACTGCGATGGATGATCAACGCTATCATTCAGCATAATATCGGTACTGTTCGGCCTCTTGATCGCGCCGATCGAGTTGAGCTTCTCGGAGATGCAGAGGTCGGGCATGGAGTTAACGGACGCAGTGGCTGTGAGGTTCTCGCCGTTCTGCGCCGCGTGCACTGGCAGAAACGACGAGTCCAGGAAATCGAAACGTTCCGAGGGCCGCAGACCCGAGCGATCCAGGTCCATGTAAAGGCTTGGTTCTTCCGTAAGAATGTCTGTCGTAGGAGAATTATTTAGGGATTTAACAAATTTTCTTTATATTCAAAGATTCGTAAAAATAATCGTCTCTAAAGTTTGCTGTATTCATAGTAACCGTAATTTTATTACGTGTCTTACGGGATAAGTATATGCTTTACATTGTGTTAAAAAAATTATTATTCCTTACGAATGTATAATAAATTACAATTACAATGGAGTTATCATAAATTCAACCAAAGAGCAAACGTGTAGAAAACAATGAAACTTTAAATTTGCATAATCGAATCCTTACCAGGCGCATTTACAGCAATTGTCGTAACAACCTCCGTATTCGGATCGTTGGGGTCGAAGGGCAGTGGATAACCCCGACAAACCTCCAGCGAGACAGTCTCACCGCTGCCGATCGACTTGAACACGTTGACCATCTCGTTATGCGTGAAGCCCAACACGCACGTGTCATTCACGTACACCAGCACGTCACCTAGGAACATAATAATAATGAGGTGCTTTGCAGAAACGGGAGCGTCTTAGCGGTCGCTGACGACGGCCCAGATATCAAGCGTTCGTGCGGCGAAACTTTGCACAATAGCCTCGCGTTTGCGAAGTTGTGAAAGGTATATGGATAGATGCGCGAGTTTGAGGCTCGCGCATAAATTTGAATGCTTTGAGAGAGATGCGGGGAGCGATTGTTGAACGGTCGATTGGAAAACGGAGCAGGGAAGTTAATAATAGCCGTTACATATACGTGGTAATGAGGTCGTTTTTTTGCGATGGATTGTTCTTTTTTTTCATATAGGTGTTGAGTATAAAGGAGGCGAGAAAAAAGCATTACAGAGTTAAGTATTGATAAAAGTTTCACGCTCATGTACGTGACAGAAGATAATGTATAAACTTTTAGCAATGGTCTGTTGTTACGAGATAAGAAAAAATAAAGCAAACAATCGCGTTACTAAAAATGCTTCGAATTTACATTTTTAGGTTTTACTATCGCGCCAGTAATAAATAAAAGATATAATAACAAGTACATAAAAGAAGTAAACGTTAACGATAATATGCAAAAGAACTATTTCCAACCCTTTGTTTTCGCTAAAAAACTATTTGCTTCACAAGTTCACAACTTTTTCCATACACAGCCGACCCTCTGCAAAAGAAATCCAATTCGCACGTACCAGTCTGAAGCTTGCCGTCGAGCCAGGCCGGCCCGTTGGGCACGACGCTCTTGATCTGCAGGAACTCCTGGGCGTTGTCGTCGCCACCAACGATCGTGAAGCCGAGACCTCGCGAGCTCTTCACCAGTGCTGTGCGCAGTCGCTGACCCTTCAGCGCCTCCGGGTTACGCGTGAAATTCGGGCTCTTGTTTCGCTCGCTCATTGCGCTCTGTTGTAGGGATTCAGAGATTCGTGAGATTAAAAGGGGTGAACATTTTTTTTCGATCAATGTATTTGCTTTGATTATTACAGTGGAATGTAGTTTAGTTGAGTATATTTAATGTTTTTTCATTTCGCTAATATTGAATTTTTAATAATCACACAGTGCCATTAAGTGTGTGCTTATTTATTTCATTCGACAACACTGTAATATAAGAAGAAAAAAAAAGTTACCACTGAACCAATTAAAAATCAAATTCTCTAAAATATATCTATAATCAATCTATCGAAAATAATACAATAAAATCGTCCACGTTCTTTATAAAAATTTATCCATTTTACTGAACGATATAGCTATAATTAAAAAAAAACAAACAAACAAACAACTTACCATGTTCTGCTGGGCGCGCTTCGCTTGTAGCACAGGGTTCTCGTACTGGGTGCGCCTGTTCACGTGGTCGATGAAGTACGTGCCGTAGAGGTTGTCGTCGATCTTCTCCCAGCCGTAGGGCAGCTCGTCGTCTAGGCACTCCTCGAGCGAGCGCTTCTGGAACTTGGAGAGCCGCGGGTCCAGCCAATGCGATGTACCGGTGTTGTGGCTGAAACATAATGTTCGAGTTGTTTTTTATTTGAGGTTTGTGCAGAAGATATTAGAAGGATGCATTTTAATTTTTTTTTTTTTTATGCATTTTATTGTACGAAGCATGTATAAATTGTATGTGGTAAATTAAGATGTATATATATAATTTTTTTTTAATTGTTGCAATGCATTTACTTATTTGTCCACTTACAAGGGACACACCAGGGATGCGAGTCCTGGATTTTCCTACTTTTGCAGGAAAAACTTCCTTTTAACAAATAATGAGACACGTGTCTCAAGGTTTTTCTGAAAAAGCTCTTTTTTTTGTTGCTCCTGAGTATAGTCAATTGCAATATACAGTGTAATATAAAAAATCTTTAAAAATACTGAAAATTGAATGAAGTGTTTCATTATTTGTTAAAAGGAAGTGTTTCCTGCAAGAGTAGGAAAATCCGGGACCCGCATCCCTGGTGTGCCCCTTGTCAGACATACTAATTAAAATTTAATTAATTGAAATCTATAAAGACCTCTTATTCCTAAGGTGAAAAGCTTAGTTCCACCGTAGAACCGTTAACTGAACCTTATATACATATAATTGTATATAATACACTCACTCAATGAAATAGACCTCGCCGCTCTCCGTGTACGCCTTTTCCCAGTTAGAAGGCAGTGGTCCGAGCTCCTCCTCAGCGGGATGCCTATGCCCACCTCGATAATGATGCCGATGATGTCCATCCTCGCCGGGGTCGCCGTTATCCTGGTCGGAGCTCGTGCTGTAGACGTAGGTAGGCGGTACCCGGTGTTGTTGCTGCTGCAGCTGCTGCTGATGGGGAGGATTGGGGTCGCTGTGGTGATGATGGTTAAGGTGGTGATCGGAGGGATGGTGGTGGTACTGCTGGTGATGGTGCTGACCGGAGCTGTCGGAGCCGTCGAGCGTGTTCATGATCTCCTTGCTCATGCTGTCCGCTGTGGAAATTTATGGCGCACATTTTTTTTATATTAATGGTGGAAGGCGTTAGGAAAACTTGAGATTCTGTAATATTTAGTGTCGATCGATATAGGGAAGAACTGTGGCATTGCAATTTTATAAAATGCTAAAGCCAGCCTTATAAATACGTGTTGGTAAGACTGTGAAGTTCAATAACAAATCAATTAAACGAACGCCCAACCCATTCTAATCAATGCCAACATATATATACATCCAACCGTCAATTCCTCCCAATTAATCAACCTTCCCCTCCCAAATTACCCATTTTATCCCTCCTAATTAAATTAAAAAAGAGCAAAATGATTTCCAAAACCCAACCGCGCCGTCCAATTGCGCAATTACTCGCTACACATAATTACAGCGATCCTTCCGTACCCGCACGTTACATAATTACATTGTTATATTCCGAATAATAGACCGGGAAACAATGTGCGCGAGCATCGACCAATTAAGCGCGACGAGGTCGAATCAGTGTTTTCGGCGTTGCGCAAGTCGAACATGTCGCTTGATTAGCGGAGGAGAATTCAATTCGTTCGAAGGGGAGTTAGATTTGTATATGCTCACCGTCGTTAGCGTCGTCCATCGATGCCGAGTTGTCGGAGGCCATCTTTGCGGCGTTATCGTCGTATCTCCGATTCATAACTCATCTTTCGACTGAACCCTGAAACCATGAATATATAATACAAGAATGTCTTTAGAGTTTTTGAATAAAGTAATGGCTTTAAAAGTATAAGTAACCAAAGAAAAGTTTCGATTTATTCGCAGAGTTCGAAATAATTGCACAGTATTTTGACGCAGTTAAAAAAGTATACTTTGGTTTATGTAAACCCAGGAGATTTCATAATTATGTATATATTTTACCCTCCTATCCAGAATTTTGAATCGATGTTGAATCCAACAATGATATTTTAACAAAATTAACCGACAAATTAAATTCCTTTTAAAAATAATTAAACAATTAAGTATACATTTTTGCTCTCACTTTTCAAAAATAACCAAACTCTTAACTAACCCGAAATCAGACCTGAAAACACAAAATTTTTTTCACCAAACTTTTTGGCACTCTTTCCTAAAACTTTTAGTAAAAAGTGCCAAAAAGTTTGGTGAAAACAATTTTCGTGCTTTCCGGCCTAACTCCGGGTTACTTGACAGTTTGGTTATTTTTTACTCCGCGTATAACATTTATTACCCACCTCACACTTAACAATCCAGCAATTTATCCTGCGCAATGTTTATACCTCTCGAATACACACCCAATTACACACTGATACACACATCCCTACTCCCAAAGCCCCACACAAGCGCATTCCACCAGATTTTACTTCTCACACGGCATCACATGACATCAAGCGTACGAGCGAGCAGCAAAAAAAGCGCGATATACATAGCGTACGTCGAGCATTGAACTACACCGTTGCGTGTCGCACGCGCGCGCGTCGTAAGAGCACATAAGTAAAGCGGACAATTGACTCGCAAGTTATACACGAGCGCGCTCGTGTTGCGGGTTTGAGAAATGTCAAACTCGTTTGCCGAGAGCGGCATTTTTACCGCGCGCGGCTCTTGGCCAATTTGCAAGCAGCTCGCGCTTAATTTGCAATGTCGCGATCGCTGTGAGACCGTTTTTGGGAATGTAGATTGCTACGGTGGTCGCCTTTCGTCTATAATACGAAACCCTTTCGGATCTTTATAGGAAACGTTGTGGATGAACGTATAACAACCAACATAATATATCAGTGATGTACGCGAACATTTATACACTTATCCAAACAGTCTGCACTCGGCGACCGTAAGTATCACCTCGCACACTTTCTCAGAGCTAAAAAGCAGCGGCGCATCACGCTGAGTTCGCCGAAGTGCGCGCGCGTCTTCTTAACGGCAATTCTCGCGCGCTGCGAGCCACTTGAAACGTGATATATATGTACGCGCGGAGTCACCCGAGAACAGAAGGAGGACGAAGCGGAGTACTGTATATAGCGAAGAGAGAGAGAGAAAAAAAGTTTGAGGGTACGATTGTTATAGGCTGGCAAACGGGGGTGCCGATGGATTGGTCGGATGATTGGAGTGGTTTGATTGGGTTGTTCGTTATTATTTGCGTTGAGGAAAAACTGTATCTCCGAGTGCTGTTATATGTGCTAGGATGAGGATTTTTATACTCGGGAAATTTATGACGACGAAAAAGTTTCTTTTTATTTCGATAAAAAAAAAGAAGAAAACGTTAATTGAGAAATATGACAATATTATAACAATGGGTGGCAGATGCACAGTTTAATTTAAATACTTGCTATACATTGTACAATAATTTCATCAAATTAATTGTTTATCGCGATAGAAATTAATTAGTCAGACTATACACCGTTTACCATAATTAACCATAGGGTAATAACTTTTCATTTCACAAAGTTAATTTACAATTTTAGCATACGTTTATAGAGACAATAAATTAAGCGCTTTTTGCCAGCACATTGTTAGACCCGAAATTTATTGAAAAACAAAATTTTTACATAAATTACCCTATCAAGATCCCTCGCGCCTCACATTTTATTAGCCCATTACTCGTTTTTTTTCTTTCCTACCATCAGGCTCACTTTCTACGAAGTTTTTTCTCTCTCCGCGCGCCGTGCGTGTATACGTTTTATTAGCGCTCTCCGGAGAAGAATGAAGAAGAGGAGATATATTCTTCCAAGAGTTCATATAACAGATGAGTTCGGGCTAATTTTACGATTACGTCATCAAAATAATGAGCGACTCTCGTCTCTTCTCCGCATGACAAACAATCCGCCTGTATCATCATTTTTATGACTCGACGTTTCAGCGTTGGTATGCCGTCGATAATCTCACGACAAAAATATAAGTCTTTACTTTTTTCAAGAACAACGTGTATATCTTTGTATAATATAAAATTTATTTAATAATATATAAAGGTACGATAACCTCGCAAGCATCTCGAATATCACCTACATATGACGACAGCATCGTAACTGTCTTACGCTATACATATGCATTAAAAAAATTCGCGCCGTTACACTGTATGTAACCCAATCTCCAACCCCACCGCAAATGGAAAAACAAGTTTTCCCCGCGCAGCCGATAATCGCTGCATGCAGCAACCAGAGACACACGGGCACCGTCGTCGGGTGGTATCCATTTTCGCGCGCACGAACTTGAATTGCTCGCACCTATAACACACATCATATATATAGGTAATCTGTACACCTGACCGCTTTCACTATACTTACGCGGTTGTACGCGAGTGTGTGTGTATATATAGCCCTGCGTGCGTGTTTTCTCAGTGCCCGCGAGCGCGGAGAGCGACCTATTTAAGAGTGTACTTAGAGCAGCGTATTGATTCGTCCTATAATAATAAGAGCGGAGAGTAAACAATGAGGGTAATTTACGGTGGGTAATGAGCCGAGCGCTTTGGAAATCGAGTAGAGGTTAATGCGAGAGAGGTGACTTTTCGACGGTTCGTTATAGGGTGGGTTAGGTCGTAGGGGAAACTGGTTGATGAATAGGTAGGTTGTGAAGTGATGCGGGATTTTTAATTATTATTATTAGGGTATTGTGGTATTTTAATAAGTTGTTTATAAAAAATAACGCATGAAATTGGGTGATAGAAATTATTAAATGAATAAAGGTGGACTAGACAGTGGAAATTTTATCAAAACCTTTCTGTACTATAAAACACTAAAGATATTTATGAAGAAATCATCAAAGGCAAGACATTCAACTTCTTTTAAAAATCACCTACATAAGCGATAAGAAAAAAAAAATTGCAAAAATACCTACACTGTACTAGAGCAAACTAAAACTCATTAAACTCTTACAGCAACATCCACACCACAGTTATACAACGACCAACTATATTCACCTCATGCACCGTAAGACACAATACAACCGCCGACATTTCCATACGAAATTCCATCACCCCATCATCTTCCGCCACTTCTCCTACCTCTTTTACATCACAATCATACCTCCTCTCTACAGGTCAAAAAACAGCTGACCCGCGCGCGCGAACCTAAAAAAAAAATCCACTCGCGCGGCTCCTTTCTCGCGCACGAGAGAACGGTGACCTAGCCCGCGCGCACTTTTACATATACATACACGTAGTATACGCGCGACTTTCTATCCACGAGGAGGAGAGGGGAACTATAGTACGCATGCACGGCTGTGAAAAGCCGTGTGAGAAAAAAGCAGAGGCAAGCAGCGTATACCGCGGGGGGATTGAAACGGGAGCGAGCCTGTGTAAGAGAGGCGGTTATTAGCGCGCCGTCGTCGTCGCGGCTTTTCCGCCTTTTTTGGCGCGGCTGCTTGCGGCTGGGTGAATATAGGAGAGGGTGACGCGACGAACCCGTAATTTTTTCTTTTTTGTTTACGACGGTGCGGGTGGAGAATATGCGGCGGTAATTGAGAAGTGCAGGGTTTTGCATTTTTCTTTTTTTGGTTTTGTGTCGAGACGTTGGTTTCGCGGTGCTAATGATGGTCTTGGTACGAGGTTTAATTTGGACGTTTGAAATCGATGAATGTTAATGGGATACGGTGATGAATTGTTTTGAGAGAGGTAATTGGTTAGGCGGTTTTGAGATATTGAAAAGGAAAAATTTAATCGTATAGGATGCAGCTTTTCGATTGGAAAGGAATCCGAATGAAACGGTTCACAGATACAGGAGACCGATTATAGCATTTCGGGAAGAAATGTTGCTTTGATTTGTACGCTGAGAAAAAAATTTTAATTGAATCAACAGCAATTTCAGTTGTGCATATATTTCACAATAAAAATGCTGGTGAAGCAACAAAAAACTGAAATTGCTGTTGATTCAATGAAATTTCTTTCTCAGTGAATAAATATACCAACAAAAATAGAAAACAACGACTTTTTTCCAATTCTAAAACATACGTGCATATCGCGAGACCTTCGATCAATAAAATAGTTACTCTGATTGAGTACCATCAATTTTTCACGACTGCCATACGCAATAATCACCAAACAATGACTAACCAAAACAAAACAAAAAAAAATCGAAAAACTATATCCCCCCACCACTCAGCTTTTCAATCGATCAACACCACACTTATACTCGATTTTTTTTCCACGTTATACACACGCCGCACGATTATTACGAAACCGGAATCCATCCGGCCGCTTACACACACACACCAGCGCGCTCGTAATTACCACGACATCAGAGAGATGAAGAAACTAGTTGTGCGCTTGGGTATATATCGTTAGAAACCGGAGAAACGTATACCATAGGATACATCGAGCGCCGAAGAAAAACGATTAGATGGATCCGGCGGCGCACGGTGATGATAACCTTTTTTGGGTATAAGAACGGAGGTTTCCCTTACACACACATATATATACCGAAATGCGCGGGAAATCGGGACACGCGGTCTTTAGGTCAGGTACTTATAGACATTGTCGTCGTCAGGTAATTGAAGAAATTGGTCGTGATTAATCGTCCTCGTTAGGGCGGCCGCGGGCTATTGCATGCGACGGGAGAAAAGAAAGTCGGGTTTACAGGTCGCCATCCGTATATATAACCAGGATATACGTGTAATAACTGTTTCCACATTATAGCGATCCGATATACACAATAATACGCGCGGAATTTAAACGGCTGTCGTAACCCAATCCACAGTCAGCTGCTGCTGCGATCAGCTGTCGCCTTTAAAGGCCCTCCAGGGCCACTTTCACCCGGTGTCTGTCTATACGTACCCTATAGCGCCCGCCAAAACTCCAACCGTCGCTTTATAACTTTTAATCCGCGCATATAGCACACATCACGGATAAGGAATATTACGACTGAGAAAACTCTGCGACCGCGCGGGAAAAGGTCGCATGCAGCTGCAGCATATAACTGTTTTCTTTATTAAGTATCGCGTGGAAAGCAGCTAGGGAGAACGGAAGTGTGTCTGTCGGCATGCAGCGACCCTCGCGCGTTGATGTATGTTTGCGAGTGGTTGGAAGTGAAAAAACGGTGGTTTCGTTATATATATGTAATTGGAAAAATGGGAAGAAGAGAAAATTATTAATGGAAATTTCTTCCGTGTGTTTATTATCTGGAAAAAGAAATGGGAGGGAGAGAAAATGTAGTCTTTTGTTTCGAGAGATTTATCTGGCACTACTTATATGTATACAAAAGCATTCCGCAGATAGTCCATAATTTTTCCATTAGTAAGTACAATCGTTCCATACGGATAATAGACACGCGTATATATCGTTATAAAAAGCCGTAACAACCCATAGAGGCGCACGGTACAACGGCTACAATTAACAAACCATAAATCCGCCGACAAAAACCCGTGAAAACTATATGCTGCGTACCTACTCGAGAAAAACCTCATTATCCTATACTATACACACGCGGTAAACATAAACTCTCTAGGATGAATGACTTTTTTTTCTTACTCTCTCTCTCTGACCGGCAGCAGCTGCGCCAGCGAAAGTAAGTATAAGACGAGCCGAAATTAAGATAACCGGGATACAGAAGAACCCGTTCACTCCTCGATATATCGTCGTTACGAAATATATAGATAAGGGACGAGACGGCCACGCGTAAAAGGGGGAGGAGGTTCTATTTTCGATGCGCGTTCGATTTATGGGCGTTGCTGTATACAAGTAACGGTTGTGTGTATGTAAAGAGGGGGAGATTTTTCGGGCTGGGTGGTATATGACGAATGTGCGCGATGGTTGATTGATCGGGGGATGCGGCACCGCGGTGTAATTGAATGTCTAGCGGAAACAAGCAGCCCGCGGATGAAAGAGAAATGTGTATAGTGCACGATATATATATATTTTTAAACAACTTATAATTGTAATGTCGTAATACACTTATACCTCTTTTGAAAATATTGTATAACAAGATTAATTCCGGGAACTTTTTTTCTTCTCTCTCTCTCCTTCCGTGTACATATATTGTTGCATTATATGGTAATTACCGAGCGCCGATGTACGAGATTGTTCGGTCGAGAATTCTATAATAAGTATGGGAAAAAAGTTATACGTGTAATATAACTGACGGCGAATATTACAGTTGGAAAATGTGTATAATGTCGCGCGCGAACGAAGCATAGTGTACTGTTAACCGCGAGAAATGTAAAACACGTTCAGATAAAAAAAAAAGAACCACACAATACCGAAATCTTCCGAAATTTCTCTTCTCCCGTATAAAGTACGCTACAACCACCGCGCGCGTCTCGTTTCCCAGCGCATTATAAAAAAAAGAGAGAACTAACGCGGCTAGAAAAGACGCGCGCATCTGCGGCGAGGGTCTAATTAGCATGGGGAGGAAGGAAGAGGGCGAGGTCTGTCGGGAAAAAGGGGGAAAACATGCCGCGCGCATCTGCCCTTTTTCGCGCTCGAGAGGGCAGACGTCACGTTTTATATAGAAAAGCGTGTCCGAGCATAAGATATATATAAATATGCGTTTGTAAATAATGTGTATACGCTTTTTTTCGCGGGTTACGTATAGAGAGGGTTTAAAAATACTACGGTGTTTGTTTTGGAGTGAAAAATAGCGCTTTCGGAGAGGCACGTATATTTATAGGATCGGATGAGAGAAACCGGATGAGTGAATATATTATAGTATTATTGCGGAGGATCGATATTATTGTTGCTCTGAGTGCGACTATGTAAAAATATACGTGAAAATGTGTTTCTAAATGTAATTTTTTGTTTCTATAGTTATATGCACGTGCATACACGGAGAGAGACACGTTGAATAATTTTATATGCCGCATATATACGTTTAAAATCTATATTCACTATCTCGCCTCCGATTAATCAAACTTTCACCTTCACAAAACTAGCGTTATGTTTCATTAACAAACCGTATACACTACACGCTGACGTAACGATATATATATATATACTACGAATGACAATCAATAACCTAGCTCAAAATTACCATAAACCAATTTTTTTTTTCCAAACTCTGTCCATTCACTCGCCGCAGCTGCGTATACTTACACACAGACGAACGACGATTCCATCCTACTACTATACACATCGCGCTCCATACTCCGCACACCATACATCTCCGATCTAATCCCCGCGAGCGCGACTCTCTTGGAACCCGTCGCGCGCTCTCTCGCGAGCAAAGACCTTCCTCTCCTCTCTCTCTCTCGCGGGGGCCCAAAAAAACGTCCACACATCCGCGCCGCTGCCTCCGCTGCGCGTCTGTTACTCTCTTTCTCTCCACATGCGCGTATATATACATACATACGTACAGACGTACGTATATATGCGATAAAAATGGAGCAAAAACACCTGTTGGCGCTGAAAAAACAGTCGCGAGCTGGCAGGCAGGCAGGCAGATGTTGTGTGGCCCGCGGCCATTTGAAGTGTATAGCCGCAGTAGTCCTACACACACTCCAAAATTTCGCCACAAAGGAGAGTGAAAAGGAGGCAGAGAGAGAGAGAGAGGGAAGAATGTAGGTATAGGTATATATGTGGAAGCTAGGAGTGCAAGAGGGTATACGACCCCCTTGTGCTAGGTATATGAGATGTATAGGAGAGATCTCTGAGGTGATAATGGGTCTGGTGACCATGCATGCATGTGGTGGTTGTAAAATTGTACAGAGAGTGAGATAATGTTAGGATACGTATAGTACTGTTTTTGTCAGGAACTGGCACAGTTATCAATGAACAGTTGGTTGTAACAAAATGCAGTGTACGTTGATAGAAGACAGAGAGAGAGAGAATTCAATCATAAATGCACAGCCAGACTATGCAGTTTACCATAATCCAAGAGAGTTTCCCCCTCAAGATAGAAAGTCCCAAGTGATTGTAAGTGTTCAAGTAACATAGCTTTCCTTGCCTCGAGAACAATTACCAACCAACTATATATCCAGTGTCTGGAGAAAAATAGCCCAGGGTGTATATAGAAAGTTAGCATGCGCAGCTCATTATCAATCAATCAACCTTTGCTGCTAAACAATCTCTTCTACACTCAGCAAATCTCACTCTTAGTGCCCATCGATCAGCACACCTCATTGCACAGAGAGAGAGAAAGAGAGAGCAACACTTGTTGCCTCCCTCTTTCTTGTCAGCACTCACTGCTCCCATTCCTCGCTCTAATCAGAATCCCTCGCCAGAGAGTGGCCATATAGGTACCTACTTCCAAGGGAAACCAAGAAAGCGTTCTTCGCCCGCCCGCGCCAAGCCCTACAACGCATACGCATACACTCACACAGATACAGCAGCGCGAAGAAAAAAAAAAGAATAAGACATCGGTGCAGCCATCGCATCGCGCCCCGCGCGAGCAACATCCTTCTTTCTTTCTCGCTCCAGTATATTCACCTCACGCATCAGGCTGCTGCTGCTGCTGCTGGCTGCTCCGTCCTCGAGCCGCAGGCGTAGCAGCATCGTCGTCGTCCTCCTCCTCCTCGACGCGTTCTCACCGAGGTTATGGATGTACCGCACCATACAACACGTATGCACACTGGATGCCGAGCGTATGAATCACACACACCACACACATATACAGCAGCACACTATACGTCGCCGTCGGTCGTCTTACTCCTGCTCGTAGTAGTAGTCATCGTCATCCTCTCGCGAGGGGAGAGAAGAAAGCTGCACGGCGCCGAACGCACGTCTGTCTCGAGCAGTAGTTGCAAAGCAACACTCCACGGTCCTCGCTCGCGGGGGGAAAACTGAGAGCGCAATGCCGCTTGTACGAGAATGGGAGGCGGCGGCGGCGACGGCGGCGGCTGCCGCGCGTGTGTGTGACGTGTGCGCGTGGAATGGCGGTTGTGTGTTTATACGGGAGGGAGAGAGAGAGGAGTGGTGGTGAATAGAATATACTGAAGGAGAGAGAGAGAGAAAAGATGAAAACGATACGTAATGGGGATTTGATGGGTTTCGAGAGGGGCTGCGCTGCTTTTTTCGAGAGGAGAGATTCGAGGGGTTCGGGGAAACGGTTATTGTGTGAGAATATGTATGTTTGGTAAATAAGGAGAGCGCACGGCGGGAGAGGACGAAGTGTGAGGAAAGAGTGAGGAAATGATATTTGGGAAATTTATATTTTGTATATTGTGAAAATAGCGAGTGTAATAATGGAGATCGATTATATTTGAAAAATACTGCTTTCTTTTTCTTTTCTTTTTATTTTGTTTACCGATAAAGACACGAGTATTTTTATGTATTACAGAGTTTATGTTGTCAAACAGGCGATTAAAAATAAAAACGAGTTAATTCGAAAGTAAAAGTATATGCATAAAAATTAAGATAAAGAGAAGATTACGATAAGGCGCTGTGATGATTATTTTTTATTGCACTTTTTTTTAAATGCCATTGTCGGTAGTGCAGGGATCCTCGTTATTGTTATCAACAATGGTACATATCGAACTACATATGCGTGTTTGGCGGCAAAATTGAATATATACTTGTATATTTAGTATAATTTTATTTCATATCTTATATATCATAGCTTTAATTTTATTTCGATTATTAATTAATTTACTAATTATGATGGTAAAGAAACTTTACATTTTACATTTATCGCGATTATAGATGGCGTATCACTCCACACGCAGTTAGAGAGAGTCAAGGGAGAGTGTGGCAAACTTCCACGTCCGCCATTAATAGGAGAAGTTTTTGATTGGCTGTTGAGAATGCCCACGTGACCACGTCTATCTAATTTACA